>OX637391.1:3672500-3907500 GCA_951799425.1 Ilex aquifolium
TCGGCCATTGAAAAAAAAAACCAGCAAAGGGTTGACCTATTAGCTCTGATACCATGTAAAGGAAATGCCTCAAGCCAATATGCTGTGAGGAGATATTTATTTATAGACAGAAGATACATCATAGCTGTACAATTACAAATATGGAAACAAATATACAGAGGAAACAAATTGCTACAATTATGGAGAATCACTGATATCTTGGTCATAATCATTGGAGTCAGGCTGTCCTCTAATATTTTCGATATACCTTTTGAAGAATCCAAATTAAATCGGATCGTTACTTCTTGTTACCGATGATGCCAAATTCGAACTTCTCCAAGCTTCCTTACACGTCCGAATCTCGTACTAGGTTGAAGAATCAGCCACTAGAGTCCTTTATTGAATTCCCATGCTCACAAATTCAAAGGTTTTGGTGTTAACCCAAAGAGATTACAAAGACAAATAGAGAATGTGTAGAGGGAGAGTGTATCCTTTGAATGACTTGGATGAGTTGAAAAATATGGAAAGAATTTTTCTATATGTACATGGGTGGAGGTAACCTCCATGGTATGAAACACGGATACTTTGTTAAGGTCGACGTACCCGTATCAGATAAAATACTTGTTAGATATTCGAGGATCGGATACCCATCATACGTTGATGCGTATCTGATTATTAACAAAATATGTGGATACTTCTACACATAAAGCAAAATGTATAATTTTTAATTTTAATCTATAACCTTTTCTTTCGAGTTTACATACAATACAAAACATTAGCAAAATTCAATTTGACTTTGAAAACACGAGTGTTTTTTAAGTATCTATAATATAAAATATGACAGACTTCAATAAACTCATCTGATGGTCTCAAATAGACTCATCCAACGGTCACCAACATCTCTCTCAAGAATTGCACTGTGTTTTCAGACACAAGTTGCCCCTAGTTATATATTATAATATGTCAAAAGAACATAAAAACAAAAAATGAGCTAATTACACTATAACATTTGAAACAAATACTTGTACGCAAACAAACTAGTTAAATGTTGGTTCTAATTCTTTTAATTGATCACGTTTACTTTATGAATATAGCACAGTAAGATGATATTACATATTTTTCAACTTAAAAATTACTAATTTTATTTACTAGTAATTATAAACAAAATGCACCATTTCAACAAATCTTCCCTAGTGAGCGACATTTGATTGCACAAGATAATCTGATAGGTGTTATACAACACACCCCAAAGTCAATAATTCGGGGATCATACGTGGTATTTTCGAGATTAACAGACTATTGTAGCAGCCAAGTTTAACAAATCTGTTACCGGATCTCACTACTAATTACAACCTGAACAGAGCACAACAATCTACTGATGGAACCAGAATAATAAAAGAAATAACAAAAGAAACAACAATATATCATTTCGCAAATTAAAGGGTGCACCTAAATGCTTCTTATCAAACAAGTCCCATAACCAAAACTACAAAACGACAAGACCAGAATATCATACACGGAATCCAAAGTCAACACTACACGGAATCCAAATTCAACACTACAATATTAATTTTCCAAAAAAAAATTCAACAGACTCAAAACTATCTAATAATTGAAAAGAGTGATGTTAAAAGGAGTGCAGTAAACCACTACTATAACATGCAGTAAAACACATCTGTATTCTAGCTTCTGAGCTTCAGTAGCCTCTACATGACAAAAAAGCACATACATCAATTAGCAAGGGGGTCTTGCATGGGGCGTCTCGGTGTTGGGCTAGAATCCCACACTTTGGGCCAAAGGTCCTGCGGTTATGGTAATCCTATCGGGGTGTCGGGGGACTGGGCAATCCCACATCGGGATTGCTTTGGGTGTGTGTGTTAGTTTAAATATCTTCACTTGCACTTCCCCTTTTAAGGGGTTGTGTAAGTGTTGTGTTCAAAAATTAGCAAGGGGGTCAGCAAGACCTCAACTCCCCAAATCATAGGCATACAAGGACAACAACGCAGGAAAGCAAGCACCATTGTGAGCAAATATTGAAAAATAAAGAAACATCAAATCGAAGACCTGATGCATTCATCATGACCTGCTCCGCTCAGATTGAAATTTACTGTTCAAACGGCTTAATGATCTCCATGAAGCAAATTAGTCGTCTACTCAAAGCCGAAGTGATTAGAGAGAGAATCAACCCTTATCGATCGAAAGAGTTAGAGGGCATGGCTCGAAGGGTCCGAAGAAAATATGATAAACGCAAGGACAATGAAACCAGAGGATCAAGAAGTAAGTTCCTGAAATTGAAACAATTAACCAAAATAAGAACTCCGTTTACTCCCAAACAAAGGCGCTAGTAAGAAATAGGTGGGAATGTGAAGGAGAAGATTAAAAAACCAGCAAGAACAATATAACCCTTCTCCCCCCGTTGGCTGCCGTACCCAAAAGTAGAAAGAGAACCAAAAATACAAATGTCACAGAAAAGATAGAGTTTCATGCTTGGGCATGCTCCTTCCATTTAATGCCTCCACTCCTGAAGATGCAGGCTCGGCATCGCTTAATTGGATAAATGTCTGCCTCGTAGGATAGGACAAGACAAATAAAATGCTGAAAAAGTAATCAATACACAAATATAAGACTTAGTGCTCAAAGGATGGACAGCTCGATTTCTGTTATTCTGGTACAGTTATTTTGTCCAATATGTTACAGTGGAGAAGAAGTTTCTTTCAAAATCTCTACTGGTTTATCATTTACGTAAAATCACAAAGAACATCATTTCACTCCCAACATTCACTATCAAAGTTTTGGCAAAAGGAGTTTTACATAAAATCACAGAGAGTATCACTTCACTCCCACAGCATTAACTATCAAAGCTTTGGCAAAAGGAGTTTGAGGACCTTTCATTCGGGTAAGCTCCGAAACTCCAAAATTATTAACCAATCTTCTTCGCTCAATCCTTTCGAAAAAACTTTCAACAAACTCGAATATGTGCAGAAATTCATTCAAAAATGAAGAAATTTGTTGCTCCCAGCACTTCAATTCAGGTTTGACTTCGAAATTCGTATGTAAGCGGTAAAATGATTTTGTTATCTTATGGGCATCAGCAAAATGGGCATTAAGTTTACAAACTCATATGTATCATAGTTACGTGCAGACGGTGAGGGTTATAGGGGAGGGTGGTCAATCTACTGTCGAGGTGAGGTAGACCAGCGTAGGGAAAAGTATGGCGGAAGAAGGTGAGGCGTTGCGGACGGCTAGGTGGTGGGTTATGGGTGAGAGGTTCCAGTGGGGCTCGTCGGAATATGAACGGTCGGCCATAGATATAGGACCGGTGAGCCCCCATTTTGTTAATGTAAAAATAAGATGATATTATTGACAAAAAGAATAATTTGAAACATAAACGGAGAATGGTCAAGCATTTAAACCCAAAACAGAATGGTCAACCTTCAGTCTCTAAACACTACTTTTGTAATCTGGGTTTGGGCTTTATAAAAGGTTTAGGCTTTGTTGTCTAGGTTGGGTCTTAATAAAAAGATTGGGCCAGACAAGAATCAAGCATTTAAGCTCAAAACAAAGGAACTTAGGTCAACCATTCATATGGGCTCCTTTACGTTTTCAATCTCTTAAGTCTAAGCACTAGCTTTGTACTGAGGGTTTTGGGCTTCCTAGAAGAATTGGGCCACATAGAGTTTTGGATTTAAACTCATCCAAATGGCTAATATGGGCCTCATAGACTTTTTAGTCTATAAGGCAATATTTGGGTTTCATAAAGGGACTGGGCCACAGAGCAATTTGGACTTCAACTCATCCAAATGGCAAAATTTGGGTTTCATAAAATGATTGGATAGGGCCCTAATATACCTGGGGCCTCACTGGTCCTATGCCTATGGCTAGCCGTTCATATTCCTACGAGCCACACTAGAACCTCTCACCCATAACCCACCACCTAGTCGTCCGCAACGCCTCACCTTCTCTCGCCATACTTTTTCCCACGCCGGTCCACCTCACTCTGACAGTAGACTGACCACCCTCACCTATAACCCTCACCGTTGGTGCATAAGTATGATTCATATGAGTTTGTAAACTTAATGCCCATTTTGCTAATGCCCATAAGATAACAAAATCTATCGCTTACATAGGAATTTCGAAGTCAAACCAGAATTGAAGTGCTGGGAGCAACAAACTTCTTTTTTGAATAAATTTTTACACATCCGAGTTTTTTGAATTTTTTTTCGAAAGAATTGAGCGAAAAATATTGGTTAATAATTTTGGAGTTTCGGAGCTTACTTGGATGAAAGGTCCTCAAACTCCTTTTGCCAAAGCTTTGATAGCTAATGCTGAGAGTGAAATGATGCTCTCTGTGATTTCACGTAAAACTTCTTTTGCCAAAGCTTTGATAGTGAATGCTGGGAGTGAAATGATGCTCTCTATGATTTCACGTAAATGATAAACCAGTAGAGATTGTGAACGAAACTTCTTCTCCACTGTAACATATAGGACAAAATAACTGTACCAGAATAACAAAAATCGAGTTGTCTATCCCTTAAGCACTAAGCCTTATATTTGTGTACTGATTACTTTTTCAGCATTTTATTTGTCTCGTACTAAAAAAAAATGAGCTAGTTACACTATAACATTTGAAACAAACACCTGTAAGCAAACAAACTAGTTAAATGTTGGTTCTAATTCTTTTAATTTATCATGTTTACTTTATGGATATATCATAATAAAATGATATTACACATTTTTCAACTTAAAAATTGCTAATTTTGTTTACTATTGTTACAGAATTATTAAAAATTATAATTTTTAAGTTGTTCAATAAAGATAAAATATATTTTATTGTAAATGTACCTCAGTCATACCCATATCTTATTTTTTTATATTTTATCGTATCATCGTATCCGTATCATATTTATATCTCGTATCCGTGCTCCCAAGCCTCCATATAACCACCTAATCATGGGTTCCATAATCACCTTGAAGGGTGGTTTATCATTGTAACTTCCATCAACCATGTAGGCTGGGATATATTTGTCCATAAGGGCGGAACTTAATCCAAGTCTAATTACCCACCATTTATTAACACTAGTAATGCATGACGTATATTGCATGTAAACAATTTAAATCATAATTTTTTTGTTGAATCTATGAAAATATATATTTTATGCGTAAAAAAATTAGATGATAAATTTGGTGTAAAAAAATTAATCTATGTTTTATTTCTTGTTAAACTTAATTATTGAAAAAAAATTTAATTTAATATATATTTGATCTTAGAATCCAATTTGGTAATTATATGTATATAGCAATATGATATAGATTCATCATTGCTTCTTTATATAGATATAGGCATATATATGAAAAATGTTCTGGAAGTATATTACTTATAAATTAGTCTAATAGAATTTAGAAGTTAAATACTTATTATAAAAGAGTTTAAAAGAACTTGAAAGTCAAATTACATATAAAAAAAAATTATATGAAGGTATATGGATATAATTAATTTTATAAAAATTAGGCTAGTAAGTAATACTGTGTTGCACATGAACATATTTAAGTAATAAGTTTTTGTTAAACTTATAAAACATATAAGTTATATGTGTAATTGAATTAAATAAACAAATTATGTGCCAGATAATTAATTCTTATTTTACTTTTTACTAAACCTAATTAATAATCTATACATGTATTATATAGTAATTTGAGTTATTAGAGTTACTATTATAATTAAAGACCTAAAGCTATAAGGATAAATAGAGCCTAGAGACCTAATGCTAAGAGTTTTGATAGGATATGAAAGGAAATATAATGACATTAATAAGGATATATGAGATATGATCGACTTAACACTATTAAATAAAGATAAAATAGAAAACTATTTTTTTTTCACATATGCTGACATTTATAAGTAATAATAGACTAGGATTGTGTAATCTCGACTTTTGTCACTGTACGTTTGGAAAAATATGTATACAAGGATCGAAATTTCGTGTCGAAACGTCCGAAACGTTTCAGAATTTCAACACTCCGACACGAAACAGTGGTTGAATCAAAGAATTTCAGTGTTTTGGTCGAAATGGCACTGTTTCGGACCGTTTCGGCGAAACATATATTCGGTTCACCACTCCAGTCCAAAAGAAAAAAGAGAGAGGCTCAATCAACAGATTCGTTCACAGCTCCAAGCCAAAAAAAAAAAAGGCAAAAAGCAGATTTCCTTCAGAAATCACATGTATGTCCAATCCAGTCTTTCAAGCAGCAAAAAAAAAACAGAGAAGAGGGAGAGAAAGGCACCAGAGTCCAGACGAACAAAAAATTGAAGGAGAACTTACCTCCTTGACTCCAGATTTGAGCAGATCCAACTATTATCCACACAGATCCAGGGCTTGGAGTTGTTCGGTCTTCATCGCAGCGACCACGAGCTACCACTGATCCAAGTATGTCTTCTCTTCTTCTTCTTCTGTCTCTCTCTCTCTCTCTCCGGCAACAGATCGCAGCAGCGGCAACGGCATCGCGATCGCCTAAGTCCTCGCCTCTCGTCTCTCGCTGTCTGTTTGGTCGTTTGTGTGGATGAGCTGTGCTGACCCTCTGCTTTTATATATATATATATATATATATATATTTTTTTTTTTTTGTTATTACTATGACTAATTACATATAATACCCCATTATAATTATATTTAATACCTCATGTAATTACATTTAATACCTACTATAATTATATTTAATACCCAAAATAATTACATTTAATTCCCCACTGCCCTTCTGCCTTTTATAATTTTTTTGGTTATTAATATGAACAATTATATTTAATACCCTATTGTAATTATATTTAATATACACCGTAATTATATTTAATACCTACTACTCTACCATTACATTTAATACCCTCTAATTTACATTTATTCTTATATAAATAGATATTAATCCAATAAATATATTGAATTAATCAATTATTTAGCTTATCTTTATGAACAAATGAATTGTATTTGTGTTTCCACGTGTTTCCATATTTTTTCTGCGTTTCCGAAACGTTTCCGTTTTTTAACTGACCGAAACGGTACTTCGAAACGAAATTTCGATCCTTGTATGTATATACGATCAATCAAATTCAAGGAAAGGAATAGATACTAAGAAATGGAGAAGAAAAATAAGCATTAAGGAGCCTACACCCAAGGACCATTTTTTTTATAAACTACGGACCCAATTTTTCTTGCAAGGATGCCTCTAAACATTTTATCCACTTAATTTTTCTCATGAATATTAACTCAAAATTCCATATTCATACCTAAACATTGAGATCAGTATGACGGACGAGAGTATGACAAATGAAGCTTACAATTGCCACCATTATATATGCAATGCCCCTCTAAAGCATCTTTGGCAACTGCCAGTGATAAATCATTCAGTATTCTCACCCAATAAGTTGGGAGAAAAGATAGACAACATGCAAAGACAGCAGATATAAGTAAGTTGATGTTAATGGTCAGCAAAAGGGGCATGGCATATATGCACAAAAACCCCAGCCAATGTAGCATAAAGCAGCAAGACCTCAATAAATGCAAGAAATAAACCAGCCAACGCCAATGTCACAGGAACAGATCCAATAGCCCATTTTACCTTTTTACTTCTTCAGTACACTGCAAATAAATATGGAATCAAAATGAAAACCGAAAATAGTATGAAAGTTGGCTGTGTTATGAGAGACTCTGAAAAGATTCACAAAGTGAGAGATTAAAAACTACAGCCAACTCGAACATGAAGAAGATCACAACCCCACCCACCCCCCACCCACCCACCCAAAAAAAGACCAGATTAGAATGTTTCTTCAATTATTTTGCTATTGACCCTACCATGTATAAAATCATTCTCCAAAACACCTCAAGTAGGGAAGGGTTTCAAAAACTTTAATAAACCTTCTTCTAGACATTAAGAGAGATGTGGAACTTACTTGTATAAATAGGCTGTGATGCCCAGTATTATACACAACAAGATAATATCGATGCAGAAATTTCGACTCGATCTCAGCTGGAACAAAACCAGAACTCCATTAATCTCAGTATGCAACCATGCTCGAGTAAAGCTAAATAGAAAATGAAAATCTGTATTGAATCAGTCGCAGTTCAATCACCTGATTAACAGGTCCTTAAGTCTAACACTGGCATTCGTTAGGTCAGATGTTGCCCTGTCCACCTGTAAGACGTGAAGCAACATGCTGTGAATAATTTTACAAATCTGGCTGCAGCAAAAATTACGAGGACATGTTAAATCCTCTAACCTTAGTGTCAATCTCATCCATCAAAGGAACTTGCCTATCCAATTCCTGCACGTGTTGTATAGCATCACGAATTAATATCTGTTTATACTGCCAAGCAATGGATAACAAAGCACAACACAGCAAACCTCATTCATATCATGTGCCATTCTTTTCAATGTATTCTAACCTTCTGCTGACATCCAAACCTTGGTCTTGCATAGCATCAAAGATAATCATAAAGAGAATTCAGAAACCACAGCAAAATGCAATATAAAGCCTCGGAATTGGAGACAGTTTAAAATGACATTAATGTAATATATACTGAGAGAACTGTGACAAGTTCCAAAATTTATCCGATTCCAAAAATCCTTATCAATAAATGCATCTATATTATTGTAGGGACAATAAGTGGTCAACACGAGAGTGATGCCAGGATACATATTTTGGGACGTCGAAAGAGGAGAAGGAGAAGAACTGAGAGATTGAAAGGGAATGCTTAAGTGCTTACTTCACCAGCATTGACTCGTCCAACTTAAGTACTCAAAACAGAGAGCTACAATCCAATTACAAGGATCTCATATAGAGCTGCTGCCTCATAACCTTCGATATTTCATTTCTTTTTGTTTTTGTCTTTTTCAATTGGTGCGTCAACACCCTTAGTAACAGATGCCACAGATTGTGGACTATGGTTCGTGCCATGAGTGTACATACGTTATTTTATTGTAGTTCGAAATACATTATACATGAGGACACATACAAAAGTGTGTGCATGTATATGAGTATCTGTGCTACATGTGTGATTAAGCGTAAATGTATGGACCTTTAATTTGGATGAGGATCCTCTTTGATGCTAGAAACCTAAATCACAGACTCCATTTCCCGAGTTAGTGAGAAGCATATTTGGTAAGGAAGATAGCGTTGGGTGTGACTACCATGAACTCTAGGAAATTTAAACAAGTAACAATGTGGAAGTGATAGAGGCATTGAACCTAAAAAATTCCCATTCTTCGAGTTTCCAACGTTTAAGCTGATCAAAAGGTCCAGAGCTGTGACAATGGGATAGTTTCTTTAACTAAATGGATATCCAATTACGAGGTTGGAGGACAAAGCTAAGGCATGTGGTAACACCATAGTATCTAATGCTAAACAAAATGCACCATTTCAACAAATCTTCCCTAGTGAGCGACATTTGATTGCACAATAATCTGATAGGTGTTATACAACACACCCCAAAGTCAATAATTCGGGGATCATACGCGGTATTTTCGAGATTAACAGACTATTGTAGCAGCCAAGTTTAACAAATCTGTTATCGGATCTCACTACTAATTACAACCTGAACAGAGCACAACAATCTACTGATGGAACCAGAATAACAAAAGAAACAACAATATATCATTTCGCAAATTAAAGGGTGCACCTAAATGCTTCTTATCAAACAAGTCCCATAACCAAAACTACAAAACGACAAGACCAGAAGATCATACACGGAATCCAAAGTCAACACTACAATATTAATTTTCCAATTAAAAAATTCAACAGACTCAAAACTATCTAATAATTGAAAAGAGTGATGTTAAAAGGAGTGCAGTAAACCACTACTGTAACATGCAGTAAAACACATTTGTATTCTAGCTTCCGAGCTTCAGTAGCCTCTACATGACAAAAAGCACATACATCAATTAGCAAGGGGGTCAGCAAGACCTCAACTCCCCAAATCACAGGCATACAAGGACAACGACGCAGGAAAGCAAGCACCGTTGTGAGCAAATATTGAAAAATAAAGAAACATCAAATCAAAGACCTGATGCAGTCATCATTACCTGCTCCGCTCAAATTGAAATTTACTGTTCAAACGGCTTAGTGATCTCCATGAAGCAAATTAGTCGTCTACTCGAAGCCGAAGTGATTAGAGAGAGAATCAACCCTTATCGATCGAAAGAGTTAGAGGGCATGGCTCGAAGGGTCCGAAGAAAATATGATAAACGCAAGGACAATGAAACCAGAGGGTCGAGAAGTAAGTCCCTGAAATTGAAACAATTAACCAAAATAAGAACTCTGTTTACTCCCAAACAAAGGCGTTAGTAAGAAATAGGTGGGAATGTGAAGGAGAAGATTAAAAAATCAGCAAGAACAATATAACCCTTCTCCCCCCCCCCGGTTGGCTGCCGTACCCAAAAGTAGAAAGAGAACCAAAAAAACAAATGTCACAGAAAAGGTAGAGTTTCATGCCTGGGCGTGCTTCTTCCATTTAATGCCTCCACTCCTGAAGATGCAGGCTCGGCGTCGCTTAATTGGATAAATGCCTGCCTCGTAGGATAGGACAAGACAAATAAAATGCTGAAAAAGTAATCAGTACACAAATATAAGGCTTAGTGCTCAAAGGATGGACTGCTCGATTTCTGTTATTCTGGTACAGTTATTTTGTCCTATATGTTACAGTGGTGAAGAAGTTTCTTTCAAAATATCTACTGGTTTATCATTTACGTAAAATCACAGAAAGCATCATTTCACTCCCAGCATTCACTATCAAAGTTTTGGCAAAAAGAGTTTGAGGACCTTTCATTCAGGTAAGCTCCAAAACTCCAAAATTATTAACCAATCTTTTTCGCTCAATCCTTTCGAAAAAACTTTCAAAAAACTCAAATATGTGCAAAAATTCATTCAAAAATGAAGAAGTTCGTTGCTCCCAACACTTCAATTCAGGTTTGACTTCGAAATTCCTATGTAAGCGATAAAATGATTTTGTTATCTTATAGGATCAACAAAATGGACATTAAGTTTACAAACTCATCTGTATCATAGTTACGCGCAGACGGTGAGGGTTATAGGGGAGGGTGGTCAGTCTAGAGGTAGACCGACGTGGGGAAAAGTATGGCGGAAGAAGGTGAGGCGTTGCGGACGGCTGGGTGGTGGGTTATGGGTGAGAGGTTCTAGTGGGGCTCGTCGGAATATGAATAGGTATAGGACCAGTTAGCCCCCATTTTGTTAATATAAAAATAAGATGATATTGTTAACAAAAAGAATAATTTGAAACATAAACAGAGAATGGTCAAGCATTTAAACCCAAAACAGAATGGTCAACCTTCAGTCTCTAAACACTACTTTTATAGTCTGGGTTTGGGCTTTATTAAAGGTTTAGGCTTTGTTGTCTGGGTTAGGTCTAAATAAAAAGATTGGGCCAGAGAAGAATCAAGCATTTAAACTCAAAACAAAGGAACTTAGGTCAACCAATCACATGGGCTCCTTTACGTTTTCAGCCTCTTAAGTCTAAGCATTAGCTTTGTACTGAGGGTTTTGGGCTTCCTAGAAGAATTGGGCCACATAGAATTTTAGATTTAGCTCATCCAAATGGCTAATATGGGCCTCCTAGACTTTATAGTCTCTAAAGGCAATATTTGGGTTTCATAAAGGGACTGGGCCACATAGCAATTTGGACTTCAACTCATCCAAATGGCAAATATTTGAGTTTCATAAAATGATTGGACAGGGCCCTATAATATACCTGGGACATCACTGGTCCTATGCCTATGTCTAGCCGTTCATATTTCGACGAGTAGACTGACCACCCTCACCTATAACCCTCACCGTCGGTGCGTAACTATGATACAGATGAGTTTGTAAACTTAATGCCCATTTTGCTAATACCCACAAGATAACAAAATCATTTTATCGCTTACATGGGAATTTCGAAATCAAACCAGAATTGAAGTGCTGGGAACAACAAACTTCTTCATTTTTGAATAAATTTTTGCACATATTCGAGTTTTTTGAATTTTTTTTCGAAAGAATTGAGCGAAGAAGATTGGTTAATAATTTTGGAGTTTCAGAGCTTACCTGAATGAAAGGTCCTCAAACTCCTTTTGCCAAAGCTTTGATAGTTAATGCTGAGATTGAAATGATGCTCTCTATGATTTCACGTAAAACCCTTTTGCCAAAGCTTTGACAGTGAATGCTGGGAGTGAAATGATGCTCTCTGTGATTTCACGTAAATGATAAACCAGTAGAGATTTTGAACGAAACTTCTTCTCCACTGTAACATATAGGACAAAATAACTGTACCAGAATATAAAAAGTCGAGTTGTCCATCCCTTGAGCACTAATTCTTATATTTGTGTACTAATTACTTTTTCAGCATTTTATTTGTCTCGTACTAAAAAAATGAGCTAGATACACTATAACATTTGAAACAAATACCTGTAAGCAAACAAACTAGTTAAATGTTGGTTCTAATTCTCTTAATTTATCACGTTTACTTTATGGATATATCATAATAAAATGATATTACACATTTTTCAACTTAAAAATTGCTAATTTTGTTTACTATTTTGTTACAGAATTATTAAAAATTATAATTTTTAAGTTGTTCAATAAAGATAAAATTAGTTTTATTATAAACGTACCTCAGCCATACCCATATCTTATTTTTTTATATTTTATCGTATCGTCGTATCCGTATCATATTTATATCTCGTATCCGTGCTTCCAAGCCTCCTTATAACCACCTAATCATGGGTTCCATAATCACCTAATATGGTGGTTTATCATTGTAACTTCCATCAACCATGTAGGGTGGGATATATTTGTCCATATGGGCGGAACTTAATCCGGGTCTAATTACCCACCATTTATTAACACTAGCAATGCATGACGTACGTTGCACGTAAACAATTTAAATAATAATTTTTTTTGTTGAATCTATGAAAATATATATTTTGTGTAAAAAAATTAGATGACAAATTTGGTGTAAAAAAATTAATCTATGTTTTATTTCTTGTTAAACTTAATTATTGAAAAAAAATTAAATTTAATATATATTTGATCTTAGAATCCAATTTGGTAATTATATGTATATAGCAATATGATATAGATTGGTCATTGCTTCTTTATATAGATATAGGCATATATATGAAAAATGTTCTGGAAGTATATTACTTATAAATTAGTCAAATAGAATTTAGAAGTTAAATACTTATTATAAAAGAGTTTAAAAGAACTTGAAAGTCAAATTACATATAAAAAAAAAACAATTATATGAAGGTATATATAATTAATTTTATAAAAATTAGGCTAGTAAGTAATACTGTGTTGCACATGAACATATTTAAGTAATAAGTTTTTGTTAAACTTATTAAACATATAAGTTATATGTGTAATTGAATTGAATAAACAAATTATGTGCCAGATAATTAATTCTTATTTTAATTTTTACTAAACCTGATTAATAATCTATACATGTATTATATAGTAATTTGAGTTATTAGAGTTACTATTATAATTAAAGACCTAAAGCTATAAGAATAAATAGAGCCTAGAGACCTAATGCTAAGAGTTTTGATAGGATATGAAAGGAAATATAATGAAATTAAAAAGGATATATGAGATATGATCGACTTAACACTATTAAATAAAGATAAAATAGAAAACTAAATTTTTTTCACATATGCTGACATTTATAAGTAATAATAGACTAGGATTGTGTAATCTCGACTTTTGTCACTGTACGTTTGGAAAAATATGTATATACGATCAATCAAATTCAAGGAAAGGAATAGATACTAAGAAATGGAGAAGAAAAATAAGCATTAAGGAGCCTACACCCAAGGACCATTTTTTTTTTTTTCGCCCAATTTTTTTGTGCACTACGGACCCAATTTTTCTTGCAAGGATGCCTATAACATTTATCCACTTAATTTTTCTCATGAATATTAACTCAAAATTCGATATTCATACCTCAACACTGAGATCAGTATGACGAGAGTATGACAAATAAAGCTTACAATTGCCACCATTATATATGCAATGCCCCTCTAAAGCATCTTTGGCAACTGCCAGCGATAAATCATTCAGTATTCTCACCCAATAAGTTGGGAGAAAAGATAGACAACATGCAAAGAAAGCAGATATAAGTAAGTTGATGTTAATGGTCAGCAAAAGGGGCATAGCATATATGCACAAAAACCCCAGCCAATATAGCATAAACCAGCAAGACCTCAATAAATGCAAGAAATAAACCAGCCAACGCCAATGTCACAGGAACATATCCAATAGCCCATTTTACCTTTTTACTTCTTCAGTACACTGCAAATAAATATGGAATCAAAATGAAAACCGAAAAAAGTATGAAAGTTGGCTGTGTTATGAGAGACTCTGAAAAGATTCACAAAGTGAGAGATTAAAAACTACAGCCAACTCGAACATGAAGAAGATCACAACCCCACCCACCCCCCACCCAAAAAAAGACCAAATTAGAATGTTTCTACAATTATTTTGCTATTGACCCTACCATGTATAAAATCATGCTCCAAAACACCTCAAGTAGGGAAGGGTTTCAAGAACTTTAATAAACCTTCTTCTAGACATTAAGAGAGATGTGGAACTTACTTGTATAAATAGGCTGTGATGCCCAGTATTATACACAAGAAGATAATATCGATGCAGAAATTTCGACTCGATCTCAGCTGGAGCAAAACCAGAACTCCATTAATCTCAGTATGCAACCATGCTCGAGTAAAGCTAAATAGAAAATGAAAATATGTATTGAATCAGGCGCAGTTCAATCACCTGATTAACAGGTCCTTAAGTCTAACACTGGCATTCGTTAGGTCAGATGTTGCCCTGTCCACCTTTAAGACGTGAAGCAACATGCTGTGAATAATTTTACAAATCTGGCTGCAGCAAAAATTACGAGGACATGTTAAATTCTCTAACCTTAGTGTCAATCTCATCCATCAAAGGAACTTGCCTATCCAATTCCTGCACGTGTTGTATAGCATCACGAATTAATATCTGTTTATACTGCCAAGCAATGGGTAACAAAGCACAACACAGCAAACCTCATTCATATCATGTGCCATTCTTTTCAATGTATCCAAACCTTCTGCTGACATCCAAACCTTGGTCTTGCATAGCATCAAAGATAATCATAAAGAGAATTCAGAAACCACAGCAAAATGCAATATAAAGACCTACAAAGGTATGCATGCTTGCTCCAATCAGAAGCTAGCCAAATAAACAATATATTTCTCCTAAAAAATGCATGCCTATTTCATTTTCCGCATCTTACTCTTCTCTAAATTGATTGGACTCTTCAGTTTGCTGGAAATATTCACTGCCAAATCAAACCGTCCATCTATGATACCAGTGAAGCTGGAAATTAGGTGAAGCCAACCAGAAATAAACAATCACAAAGAAATTGAAAATTTCTATCAATGAACCAAGTGAACCAATCACCTGAATCAAACTTGATTTCTGTACGAGAAACTGAAGCTGTCCAAACTCCAGTTTGTTTAGATGCCCCTGCAGTCCCATCTGGTATGGCTTGAATCCTATCAGGTGGTGCAGGAACCAAATCTTTGCAGGCAGCAAATTCTTCTGTCGAAAGCCGCTTGACCTGTAAATATAATGCATTAAAGCCGGTCCAAAGTATTTAGGAACGCTATGCAGCAAACCAAAAATTATAGGAAGAAAAACACAAAATAGAAAACATCGCAAAAATAGCCTGATCAGAAACAGAAGCCAGTGACTGGGAGACAATGATCAAGAAACATAGTGGAGGTAAGTCATTGTTATTGAGATTCAGAATAGGCAAAGTTATTTAAGAAGCACCTCAGTCTGAGAAATTCATTTTTGGTACATATTCCTCGGCAACACCACATGAAGGAGCAAGCTGTCATACCCAAGAAACAGGCACTTATCCTTGGTCCAAACTCCTAAACCCAACTTTAGCAGAACACTGGTCCTTTTGAATCCAAATGGAAAAAAACATCACTTCCGTAAGCTTTACTTTGTTGGCCCTTCCATCATGAGAACCATGATTCAGCCTATTTAATTTGCTTCCTAGATTTCTCAATGAATCATACATAAAGGTATTGATAACACAGAGTCGATGGTAGTCCATATCTGTTTGATTGGCCAGCAACTCAAAGACAACCTAAAAGGTATATTTATAACCAGATCCATATCATGACATAAGAAGTCCAATGGGAGAAGCTTTATATGGCAATCTATTAAAGAACACCAATACTAGGATCAACCAAAAACAAGTTGATATCCAAAATAGCCTAGTAGAGAATAGATATGAGAGCTATCAATGGGCTAATTCTGAAAACGGAATATCTCCTCTAGATGGAAGAAGGTTCACTTTGGCATGTAATTTTTTACTATTTGCTATCGCTTGGAGAGGGAGTAAAGGTAGGACACATTCAGGTTAAATACAATGTTGTATCGCTAAAGATATTCCCCTTTCATAATATCTCCATATCTCACCAAAATGCATTCTAACAAAGAGTCTAAAATCCTAATTTCCAAAAATATGCAATAATCAGACGAGGTATAATCGATGATCTCACCAAATTCATAACTGGCATCATAAACAAAGTGATGCTAAATGCAATCAAGCCCGAAATCACACAACTCACCTACCATACTATAAGTAAAATAAAACACACCTAAATACACAATTCTATGCATATCAATAGGACTCTAAAGGAATGAAACCTTTTTCATGATCAATATTAATCGTATGTAAAGAAGCCCTATTCTTCTCCTTAGAGGCTGCCTCAGCTTTCTGAAAGTATGTCCGGGGAGGGTATGTAAGTTATCCAATCACCTTCCATCAAGCCTCAGAATTGGAGACAGTTTAAAATGACATTAATGTAATATATACTGAGAGAACTGTGACAAGTTCCAAAATTTATCCGATTCCAAAAATCCTTATCAATAAATGCATCTATATTATTGTAGGGACAATAAGTGGTCAACACGAGAGTGATGCCAGGATACATATTTTGGGACGTCGAAAGAGGAGAAGGAGAAGAACTGAGAGATTGAAAGGGAATGCTTAAGTGCTTACTTCACCAGCATTGACTCGTCCAACTTAAGTACTCAAAACAGAGAGCTACAATCCAATTACAAGGATCTCATTTAGAGCTGCTGCCTCATAACCTTCAATGTTTCATTTCTTTTTGTTTGTCTTTTTCAATTGGTGCGTCAACACCCTTAGTAACAGATGCCACAGATTGTGGACTATGGTTCTTGTCATGAGTGTACATACGTTATTTTATGGTAGTTCGAAATACATCATACATGAGGACACATACAAAAGTGTGTGCATGTATATGAGTATCTGTGCTACATGTGTGATTAAGCGTAAATGTATGGACCTTTAATTTGGATGAGGATCCTCTTTGATGCTAGAAACCTAAATCACAGACTCCATCTCCCGAGTTAGTGAGAAGCATATTTGGTAAGGAAGATGGCGTTGGGTGTGACTACCATGAACTCTAGGAAATTTAAACAAGTAACAATGTGGAAGTGATAGAGGCATTGAACCTAAAAAATTCCCATTCTTCGAGTTTCCAACGTTTAAGCTGATCAAAAGGTCCAGAGCTGTGACAATGGGATAGCTTCTTTAACTAAATGGATATCCAACTACGAGGTTGAAGGACAAAGCTAAGGCATGTGGTAACACCATAGTATCTAATGCTAAACAAAATGCACCATTTCAACAAATCTTCCCTAGTGAGCGACATTTGATTGCACAAGATAATCTGATAGGTGTTATACAACACACCCCAAAGTCAATAATTTGGGGATCATACACGGTATTTTCGAGATTAACAGACTATTGTAGCAGCCAAGTTTAACAAATCTGTTATCGGATCTCACTACTAATTACAACCTGAACAGAGCACAACAATCTACTGATGGAACCAGAATAACAAAAGAAATAACAAAAGAAACAACAATATATCATTTCGCAAATTAAAGGGTGCACCTAAATGCTTCTTATCAAACAAGTCCCATAACCAAAACGACAAGACCAGAAGATCATACACGGAATCCAAAGTCAACACTACAATATTAATTTTCCAAAAAAAAAATTCAACAGACTCAAAACTATCTAATAATTGAAAAGAGTGATGTTAAAAGGAGTGCAGTAAACCACTACTATAACATGCAGTAAAACACATTTGTATTCTAGCTTCCGAGCTTCAGTAGCCTCTACATGACAAAAAGCACATACATCAATTAGCAAAGGGGTCAGCAAGACCTCAACTCCCCAAATCACAGGCATACAAGGACAACAACGCAGGAAAGCAAGCACCGTTGTGAGCAAATATTGAAAAATAAAGAAACATCAAATCAAAGACCTGATGCATTCATCATTACCTGCTCCGCTCAGATTGAAATTTACTGTTCAAACGGCTTAGTGATCTCCATGAAGCAAATTAGTCGTCTACTCGAAGCCGAAGTGATTAGAGAGAGAATCAACCCTTATCGATCGAAAGAGTTAGAGGGCATGGCTCAAAGGGTCCAAAGAAAATATGATAAACGCAAGGACAATGAAACCAGAGGGTCGAGAAGTAAGTTCCTGAAATTGAAACATTAACCAAAATAAGAACTCCGTTTACTCCCAAACAAAGGCGGTAGTAAGAGCATCTCCAACCACACTCAGCAAAATAGCTACTCAAAATATATTTAAATATTGAATTCTCTACTTTAACTAACTATTTTTTAAAATTCACTCCAACCACGCTCTCTATTTTAGCTAACTACTTCAACTAATTTTAACTAACTTTCAATAATATAATTCAAAAATACCACGTGGCGTAACACGTAAGTGCCATAATGACGACGTGTCGTGCCACGTCATCAAATTTTTAAATTTTAAATTTTACAACGGTCATTTTTTTAACGGTCATACATTATTCAAATGGTACCTAACAAGTGCATACATTATAATAATTTTATTTGAGTTATAATAGCACAATATAATATCACCAAAACACTTCATAATGTAAATCAAGAGGTTGGGTCAAGTAATTAAAAAAAAAAAAGAAGCAATAGCTGAAAAAGAAATATATATGCCATATCAATATTGTTATTGCAGAACAGAGTCTTTTATATTACACCACAGTGAATGAAATTCTCCTAAAAAACAGAACAAAAGCAAAAAACAAAATGGGAACATGTTTCAAGTGTTCATCCATCCAAACAGTATGTGATGAGTTTGGACCTAAATACTAGTTCTTGCCGAAAGGAATGAGCATCTAAATACTAGTTCTTGCCGAAAGGAATGAGCATCTAAATACTAGTTCTTGCCAAAAGGAATGACCATCTATAACTCATGTATAACCTGTGCAGCCGTATGCAAGAGAACCAAGATTTGTATCCAATGACAGAGATCCAGTTCATCATCAATGAACAGCACCAAAATTTGTTCCAACATCAGCTGCAGAGTAAAATAATACCACAAGATGAAAATGCCTTTTCCCCTATAGTTTTGAACCAAATCAGGAGGAAATAGAAGAAAACCAGAGACTCGAACAAAATAAGCCCGGGGCAAGTGTAGTGCCCCAAGCTGAACCATTTGAGAATGTTGGACCTCTCATAGGTCTGTCCAGTGCAAAGGGTCACTGGGTCTTGCATAGGTTCAAGGGAAATTAGGCAAGTAAACACAGATGGAACTTCTGGCAAATTGAGCTCTTCAATCATCTTCTTCAGATCCAATTTCTCTCCAACCCCAACACCGAAACACCCTCCTCCAACACCACCCAAAACCCCATCTTTAACGGCAGTCTCCAGATCTAGAACCTGCCATCACCACCACCTTCAAACCCCACAACCCCAGCCCTCTTTGAAAACATAGGCATTTTGGCAACTACCTCTGTCAAAAACCAGCCAATAATACAGACCCTTGTAAGAAAACCTTCAAAATCTCCACACCCAGAACCCTTCGACAAAGCACATTACATCCTAACACACATGCGATGTAGAAAAGCCAAGAATAAAACCAAAAAAAATAGCCTAAGGAAAGATCTACAATGCAATCTCCGAATGAATAAGAAAAATGACAAATGCAACAGAAATTGAGAAGGAAAATAGAAGCCAGATCGTAAAAGGCTAAAAATATGAAGAATCAAATAGAACAAAGCCCATACCAGCAAGAGAGAGGAAGGGTAGAGAGAGATCCATACCAGCAAGCTCTGATGAATAACCCAAAATGGCGCAAAACTCTGATGAAGAACAACCCAAAATTGGGGGGAGAGAGCTGTGATGAGAGAGCCTTCCTAGCCAGAACTGACGAGTGAGAATGGGGAGGCAGATTAGCGAGTGAAATAGAGAGTCGGTTGGAGAGGAAATTTTTGGATTGGCTGAACAAAATAGCTAAAAGATAGCATTTGTTGAGAGAGTTGGAGTTGCTCTAACAAATAGGTGGGCATGTGAAAGAGAAGATTAAAAAACCAGCAAGAACAATATAACCCTTCTCCCCCGTTGGCTGCCGTACCCAAAAGTAGAAAGAGAACCAAAAAAAACAAATGTCACAGTAAAAGCAGAGTTTCATGCCGGGCGTGCTTCTTCCATTTAATGCCTCCTCTGACGGCTTCTTCCATTTAATGCCTCCTCTGCTGCAGGCTCCGCGTCGCTTAATTGGATAAATGCCTGCAGGATAAGACGAGACAAATAAAATGCTGAAAAAATAATCAGTAGCTTAATGCTCAATGGATGGACAAATTTCTGTTATTCTAGTACAATTATTTTGTTTTATATGTTATAATAAAGAAGAAGCATCATTTCACTCCCAACATTCACTATTAAAACTTTGACAAAATGAGTTTTACGTGATTTCACAGAGATCGCATTCACTATCAAATATTTAGAAAAAGAGTTTGAAGACCTTTCATCCAGATAAGCTCTGAAACTCTAAAATTATTAATCAGCTCAATCCTTTTGAAAAAAATTTCAAAAAACTCGAATATGTGCAGAAATTCATTCAAAAATGAAGAAATTCGTTGCTTCAACCATTTCAATTCAAGTTTGAGTTCGAAAGTCCTATGTAAGCGATAAAATGATTTTGTTATCTTATGGGTATTAACAAAATGGACATTAAGTTTACAAATTCATCTGTATAATAGTTACACACAGACGGTGAGAGTGGTCAATCTATTGTCGGGGTGAGGTGGATCGACGTAAGGAAAAGTATAGCGGGAGAAAATGAGGCATTGCGGACCGCTGGGTGAGAGGTTCCAGTGAGGCTCGTCGGAATATGAACAGCCGGTCATTGGCATAGGACCAGTGAGCCTCAGGTGTATTAGGGTCTTCTCCAATCCTTTTATGAAACCTAAATATTTGCAATTTGGATGAGTTGAAGTCCAAATTGCTATGTGGCCCAGTCCCTTTATGAAACCCAAATATTGCCTTTAGAGACTATAAAGTCTAGGAGGCCCATATTAGCCATTTCGATGAGTTTAAATCCAAAATTCTATGTGTCCCAATTCCAGTAGGAAGCCCAAAACCCTCAGTACAAAGCCAGTGCTTAGACTTAAGAAGCTGAAAACGTAAAGGAGCCCACGTGAATGGTTGACCTAAGTTCATTTGTTTTGAGTTTAAATGCTTGATTCTTCTCTGGCCCAATCTTTTTATTAAGACCCAACCCAGACAACAAAGCCTAAACCTTTTATAAAGTCCAAACCAAGACTACAAAAGTAGTGTTTAGAGACCGAAGATTGACCGTTCTGTTTTGGGTTTAAATGCTTGACAATTCTCCATTGATGTTTCAAATTATTCTTATCATCTTATTTTTATATTAACAAAATGGAATATAAAAATGTAATAAGTATTTTTTTGGAAGGTATATAATGAATTAATATTTTACATTGACAATTAATTACAATTTTATATATTATCATTATTATTATATAGAATTTTACTAAGACCTCACTTAAAATGCACCAAGTGACTTTGGCCCAAACAAGCTAAAACATTTGCTGGCTTTCGGTTTTTTTCTAGACAAAGCCCCAGCGATCATGGCAAATGAGGTGACTCTGTTTCTATCTGCATGGAGACTATTCCATCTTGTAGGCATGCATGCATGGTCCAATTCTATACAGAATAAAATACATGCCATTATTATTTTGCATTCTAAAGTGTCGATCTAAAACCTGGTGATTTTGATTTATTAATAGATTATGCAATGCATTTGCTTCATTGCTAGAGCTAACCGGAAAAAATAAATAAATAAGTAGTTGATATGATGATCAGAGAAACTGTTGTAAAATGGGTGTCCGTGAGACTGAAACAAAGAGACGAGAGATTTGAAAACTTGTCCCTACATTACTGATGTCTCTATTGGTCAGTTTTCCTCCGGGACTAACACAAAGCCTTCTCTATATCCCATTTGTCTTGGAGTTTAGTCTTCCACGATGCTTTTAAAAAGGCAGATAAAAGTCAAAAGGGTTTTTTTAATTATTAGGTACACTTTCTCCTTAAACCTTGTTCTATATTTTTTTTAGGGTATTAATGACCAAACTCAACTTAACTCAAGAAATGCTTATCCCAAACTAATGGTATTAATGACCAACTATTGGTATAGTATCATGCCTTTTTTTTTTTCCTTCTAAATTTCATGATTTATGGATAATTGTTTCTTTACTTATGTTACCTATATTATGTGTCCTAATTAATTTGATCTATTTGCGTTGGTCACTTGAGATTCACCTATTTAAAAGGATATTAACTAGAAGCTTTTCGTTTAATGTATACTTACCTTAACTAGGCATTTTCACGCCCTAAAAAATTCAAGGGCACATTCTTGTTAGTCTATCCATCCATGTATCACTTGGAAAAACTTTTACCACTAATTAGATTGTTTTCTGAATTAAAAAACATGAAAAAAGTTTTACAAATAGCAACTCATGCTATAGTTGAAACACTAAACTATATAATAAAAGTATGACATTGCTTAGAGAAGAATTAATATATCATAATGTGATCAAGTGTGACTAGAAAGATTTTAAGAATTATTTATATTATATGTCTATATCCATATCTATGCTACTTATAAAGGTTAGTATCTATAAAAAAAAAATTGTGATTTTCTATGTTATTTTTATTTATTATAATAATGTCAATTAACCCACATATATATACTTTCGTCTAATTTTTGTTCTCTATATCTATTTGACTTTCAACTTCTTTTGAACTCTTTTATAAGTAGTATTCAATTTTCAAATTCCTTTGAACTCATTTATCTGTAGTATATACCCGTACAATTTCCTATATTTATGTCTATATCTATATGAGGAAGTAAAATCTTATCTATGTATATTATTGTTTATATGTAATTATCAGATTGTTTCCACGGTCGAATATATGTTGTATTTGATTTTTTGGTATGCAATAATATAATTATATTATAAGTCATACAATAATTTTATAATTTAATCAATTTATTCGATAAAAAATTAATAAGTCAATAATATAATTAAATGTGCAGATGTCTAAAGGGGTCAAAAAAATACATAGATAAATGACAAATTAAGTACTCAAACAATGGTAGAATAGATCAATAATTAGGTTTAACAATAATTAAGATAATAATTAATTATTTAACACATAATTAATTATTTAATTTAATTACACATATAATTCATATTTTTTATAAAAAAATATTATTTAAAATTTGTTTTACGTTTAACGCATGTCGTGCATTATTAATATATTCAAAAATATATATTAGCACCATTGCTAAAAGCGAAATTGGTAACAAACGACAAAAAATGCCCAATGGGTAACTTCGAATCTCAAAAGTGAGATAAATTAAATGAAATTGTAATTATATTATTTAGATATTGATATTAAGTTTTGAAATGATTCTATTTAGTGATTTATCGAGTCAAACTTTTAAGTCAAATTTTAAGCCTATTTAACATTTTTCTAATTTTTCGACAATCATTCTGAAGCCGCTTAACTTGATGACACAATATTTAAGGGCAGAACCTTGATGTTATAAAGAGGAATCCCTTGTGCATTACGTATAAATATTTTACATTATTGAATTTACATCCCCTGTACACTGGAGTTTCAGTTGAATTGGACCTTTTATATCCGATAGTTAATCAGAAAGAACTATTCAGAATTTATGAAAAATGTCGATAAACAGAGGAACACAAAAGTTGTAGACAAATTTATTTCTAGAATCTGACTTTACTATTCAAAATTTACTAGAATCATATTGTTTTGGTGAAGGTGACAATTTTGGACACGATAACACGACCCAACATTGTTCGATTGCCACTCATAATTTTTTTGGCATTCAACGCATGCATGATGAGAAATACATTTATGTGCATAATTAGGTTAAAATCGTCATTATTGTACCTTAACAAAATCACAAATTGATATTATTTCATTGTTCATGCAGTTGACGTTCATATTTATTTTGTCACTTCTTCTCACACCTTCCATGGGGCAACTGCAACGTTTCAAGTTAGTACTACAGTGGCCCAACTCTTTTTGCAATAATCCACGTGAAAGGGGAGTTTGCAGCCAACCAGTGCCGCAACGGTTCACTATACACGGTCTTTGGCCATATGACAAAAATGACAACATACTACCTCCTTGCTCTACGGGGGTTTTGCTAAATAGAAAAGATGTAAGTAGATTTACAAAAGAAAGTTTGTTGATTACATTCTTTGTGTATTACATTATGATAATGTTTGATCTTCATTCTTGTTGCTGATAAATATCTTGGCATTGGGTTTGCAGTTAGGACCATTAAACATCCCTTTACTGTATGCGCTTTCATTTGTATTAGGCTGAAGTTAGAATTGCTTTTATTTTTTATTTTTTTGCTAAATATAAATTGAGATTAAAAGGAAAAGTGAGTACAAGATATATAATGACGTACCAAGGCTCGATACACACCTGAAGTCCTTGCATACTAATTTTTAAGCTAGTCTATAAAGTAAAAACATAAGAGCTCACAGAGACTAGGACCATCATTTGTGTCTTCTCATGACAAACCTGTCATAATTGTTTTGTCTACCTTAATTGAGATGCAAATCACGAGTGCTATTCTTGGTGTTAATATTAATAGTTTGTAGATCAATTATCAACTCTGGTGTATTTTGTTTCCCTTTAAGTAGAAATTACTTTTATTTTAATTATAGATTTACTTATTTTCTTTAACTGTACTAGTGGATTGGTATTAACCAATACCAATTAAAAACTTGTCACTTCGGATGTGATATGTTTACTTACTTTGTTTATTCATAATTGTCTTTTCTTTCATCATGTGTGCAGTGTGTTTTGTTTAACCATAATTTTCTTTTCTTCCATGACATATTATGTGTTTTGTATCCCAGGTGACAAGTATTGTTAGTGATTTAGACAAACATTGGCCAAATCATATTCAACAACAGGACAATTTTGCTCTTTGGAGTCGCCAATGGTCAAAACATGGCCGATGCCTGGGCATTGGAGCGTCGGAGTATTTCAAAAAAGCCATAAGATTTAAGAAACTAGTCGAAGAAGTACTCGAGACAAGCTTAGAAGAAAAGTTCAGAGGCTATGGTATTCATTACAATTGTATTCTTGTCTCTCTGTTTGCTATTTTATGACATTTTTATTCTAGTTTGAAGTTTTGATTTTTGAAATTGTAGGTCTCTCTCCAAATGAGCAAAAGCGCTACCAGGTTGAAGATTTTCCCAAGGCGATAAAGGCAACTGCCGGATATGTGACCGAGTTAGAATGCAATAAGGATGAGTATTGTGCTGCCCAATTGTATGAAATAAAATTTTGTTTTACACAATATGGGCTACTCATTGACTGTCGTTACCGTCCTCCAAGCCGAGTGAAGCCAATCACAAGACCTCCAAGCCGAGTGAAGCCAATCACAAAGAAAACAGGTCCCAACTCTCAACGGCCACCACCTCCTCCACCTTCTCCACCTCTTCCGAAAGTTTTTCAAGTCGGCACATGCTACAATTTTGCCGAGATTCAATATCCCGGGCAGTACGTCCCCCCACACCAATTTACCCGTCCAACTATGCTCTTTGGGGTGACTCTTGGGACGATTTTCTTTATCGTATCTATAGTAATATGGATCTAATAGGATTTATGAAGCAGTTGTTGTTGATTGATGTTTGAATTAGTGGCTACTTTTTCTATGATGGGATGCACAGTTCCTGCTTTAAGCCAAGGAAATCCTGTTGGTCTGCACTAAACTATTGTGTTCTTGGTCAATTGTGATTTAGCTGTTATTTGAACTACATATTTGAATCTGGCCAAGCATTACTTTGCTTTGCTTTGATGGTTTCTTGTTTTGCTTTATTCTATACTCCCAATAAGATCAATCTCTAGATCACATAAGTTTTTGGAATGGAACTGTTGCATTGGCAAACAATTTCTTTTGCTAATTAATATAAGGTTACATGGAGAAGTAATACAAAAAAAAAGTCTATTCAAGATAGATATCTTCCTTGTTCAGCAATCACACAGTTTATCACAGATGTAGGCAAATCTGCAGCAGCTAAGTCCCAGCGGCTTATAAGAAAATGGAAACGGATCGATGGTGAATTTACGAGTCCAAGGTTGTCAGCCAGCTCCAATCTTCTCCATCGTCCAACCCTAAAACGATTTACCCTCCACCCAAGGGCGGAGCCAGGATTTTTGTTTATCCCGGGCTAAGCTAAGGTAAGCATTTTTTTTTCTTTAAAGGAGGGAAATATATAAAAAGAAAGGAACACCATTACAAGAAGCAAAGAGGAAAAAAGCACAAGTTGGCTTTAATCCTTTCAGATAAACGAATGATTTACCAAATGTACAAGTAAATCTGAATCAAAAGGAACAAAAACAACCTCCCAAAGCATAAAGGATCCATGAAAACCAAAAGACCAGCGGATAAGCTCCATAGACCATCACATTCTTACTAAAGAAATTGGACTCTTCGATCCTTCTTAGAACAAAAGGCATCTATTATTGAATCTGTATCGATTGCTTCCGTTATTTCTCTTTCAATGTAGACAAGTAATGAATCAGTCAAATACTCATCTTCCATCTTGTTACGAAGAGTACTTTTGACATGTTTCATGGCTGAAAATGCTCTTTCTGAAGTTGCCGTAAAAACGGGAAGAGTTAAAATAAGACGAATCAACCTATCAATCAAATTGTAGGACTCTGTCTTATTTGTTTCTACTAAACCACGACATAATTCTGAAATTGTAGACATACTTTGAAACCTCTCATGGCGAACCACATCAAATCGATAATGATCCAGTTGACACTTCAAATGATGCAGGCACTAGGCATTTTTTATGTACAATTCAGCCACAATTGAGAGCAAAAATATACACAGCTGAATAGAGATGAAGATTTCAAAATTATATGCACAATTACAATTTACAAAAGGTCTTATTCAAGTTAAGAAAGAACAGTTCCCCATCACCCCCAATCCAGAAAATTAGATACAGGAAGTAGTTTTTTTCAAAAAAAAATACAGAGCAAAGCAATAGTAACCAAACCAATATGAACAGAGAATTCAATTCAAGCTGTGAAGTTAACAAGCTGTTTTAAGCCAAACAGAAGGGAGAATATATATATATATATTGGTCTATATGTATATATATTATATATATATATGCAAGATCTACAATATTATATATATATGTATCTTGGTCTATATTATATATTATATATATGTATCTTGGTCAATTTTTGTGGCTGCGCACCTGCCAACTTGGGACCCAGTTGCACTTCGTATAAATAATATAGAGAGAGAGAGAGAGAGAGAAATACCTTGCAACTTGCAAGCTTACACAGTTGCACACTTGCACTTGGGACTACTGCCAGAGCGCCGCTTGCGGGAATGTGGACCACCGAGAGGAAAGAAAGTGAAGAATATAAAAAAAGTGGGGTTAAAAACCCTAGTAAGATATTTTTTTTTTTTTTTTTACTCTGGGCTTCAGCCCACCTCTAAAAATCCTAGTAAATTTTTTTTTTTTTTTACCCTGGGCTTCAGCCCACCAACAGTTCCGCCCTTGCCTCCACCCCTTGGAAAAAAAAAAATCACAGCAAGTGATCCATCCAACATTGAAAGAGTATGATCGTCTCTTTTATAATAAATTGAAAGAGGATGATTCTCTCTTTCAGAATAAATTGTCATTGGTGTAACACGACGCTCCTCACTATTCATGTCAAAGGAAATAATGATTGGATCACCATTGCAACAGCCCGACCAGTGAAACTCCCCATTCACATATAACGTAATCTCTCCCTCTCGTAACAAGTCAAGTTGACCGACAAAAACCTGAAGTAATTTAATTTAATGAAAATGTTAATAATGAGATAACACAAAGACTCTTTTTAAAATGATTATTTTATATATATACTTGATCAAGTTATTTCTTCAGTAAAGAGTAGAGTAGAACAATTTCAAATGTAAAAAAATATTTTAAATTTTTTTAACTTAGAAAAATTAAAATTATTAAACGATGATAGTTTAAAATAATAGTCTGATCTCAAATGTTTCATAAAATTTGGCAATTTTTCTCATATTGATGGTTTATATTTATTTTTAGAACTAAATATTCAAAAAAAATTACAAACAAAAGAAAACACTCTAATTAAAATACTAAATTGAAAAAGTTATGGTAATAAAACTTGAATATAAAAACCTAATTAGTAATTTTATAACTCAAAAAACAAGAAAAACTAATTTTAAATAAAAATTTTAATATTAAATATAAAAATGCCTCATTTAGAGATACCATTTTAGGTCTCAAATTCCCTTGGGACACCCCTTTCTCAAAGTTCACCCCCATTAAATCTAATACCATAAAATTTATTTTTTCCACCCCATTCTACGTTATCTACTAGATTCAAATTCACCTCCTTTTATACTCATTAAGGAAATATACATGGATTTATATGACAAAAATCTTGATGATTTCACCATTTTAAGTCGTTGGTAAGGAAGGTGGACAGTTAGAGTTAGGGTGGGTTAGGGTAGAGAAAAAAGGAGGGAGGAAGTAAATTGTGATGGAATATATTATTTTTTAGGGAGATTTGGCAGGAGTTACAAAATCATGAACTTTTAAGGCGAGAGGTATAAAATCATGCATTTTTAAGGTGAAAGATCCATAAAATACGTACTTGACAAAAATATCCTTAATGAAGGAACTTATTTTAAAACTTCCACCATATCCCACCACCACGACCACCATCACCACCCATTCCCCACACACACCCCCACCGATAATGAACTCGCTGACAGTAAACTAAAAAATTCAATGTGTTTTGTTATATATTGTGTTGATGGAAGAAGAACTGAATTTTCTAGTTCAGTGTCAAGGAGTTCACTATTTTTATTTCACTGTCGGTTGGGGGGTGGTTGGGTGGTGGATTTCTATGGAAGAAGAGTTGCATTGAACCCATGAGAAAGACAATGGATCTTGGTTGGACAAAGTGCAAGACATAAGGGTTAGTTTTATCTAGGGGTGTTCAAATTTTCGATTATCCACAATTTTCTACCCTACCCGACCCTATTCATCAGCTAACCGAAAAAATCGGATAAGAATGCAGAAGATTTTTTGGTCTTCCGATTAAATCGGGTAGGAATGCGGAATACCCATCAAATTTCTGTACTCATGCAGAATATATATATATATATATATATATCATTTGTGGTGATCAATTGAAGCAGTTATAATTTTTAATGTGTTTCATATGATTTAAACTATTTGTTGTTATTGTATTTGTGCAACAATTATGATGGATTGAGGTTTATGTCTTTAGCTTTCTTGTGTTTAATTATAATTGTAATTATTTTAGATTTTAGTGTTATTGGTTTATTGTATTGTTAAATTGGTGCATATTACTTAATTGAATTGTTAAAATGATCCAAAAATTAATAACTACAAAACGTGTTCACCCGATTTCCTACCCGACTTCCTACCCGATTAATTTGGACGGAATTCGGGTAGGAATAATACGCTTGATCGGATAGGGTAGGCCAATAAAAAATTCTTTCACAAAGTATCGAGTAGGAAGATAGAAGACCATATTTCCTACTCGTAGAGTAGGATGAACACCCCTACTTTTATCATTTTAAAAAAGATAAAAATTAGTTTGGGTCTCCTATCTTAAAAGTTCAACTGAGTTAGACCTCACGCCTTAAAAAGTACGTGGCTGGATTTATTGACAAATTAGATACGGACTTTATAATTTTCAATAATTTTCACAGTTTTTATATTAATGAGACGAGTTTAGTAGTTGATGGGGTGGATATAGAATGAGATGGATGTAGTAGTTTCACATGAATCTATTTAATGGGGGTGAGAATTGATATTTGTGGAGTGAAAATAATTTTATTCTAATTTTTTTGTTGAATCTATAAAAATACAAATTTTATGTGTAATTAAATTAAACTTTGGTATCCAAAAATTAATTTATATTTTATTTCTTATTAAGCCTAATTATTCAAAAAAATAAATATAACATATATTTGATCTTAAAATTCAATTTAATAACTATATGTATAAAACAGTTAAAATATAGATTTGTCCTTGCATCTTTCATATAGATATATACATAAATACGAAAAATTACATGTAAGTGTACTACTTATAAACGAGTCCAAAAGAATTTGAAAATAAAATACTACTTATAAAAGAGTTCAATTCATATAGATATAGACATAGATACAAAAAAATGTATGTAATTGTACTACTTATAAGTTATAAAAGAGTCCAAAAGAATTTGGAAATCAAATGCTAATTATAAAAGAATTCAAAAAAAATTGAAAGTCAAATAATGTATAGCAGCAAAAATTAGATAAAGGTATAGGAATATAATTAATTTTACAATAATAATTAAGGATAAAATTAAAAATTAAAAGTTTTTTACTTGACATTTATAAATAGTATATAAATATAAATAACAAAGTACAAGAGATTTTGAATCCCTAACTTATAGAATCCTTCGAACGTCCAGATTATTTTGTTAATATTCATTGTTAATCTAATGGACAAAATTCCGTATTTGAAATATATTTTCCCTCCTATAGAATCACAGTGCACAATTTCACCAGCCAAAGAATAACAGCATTGGTAAATCAATTTTTTGAGTATCCAATCAACTACTGGCAATAATAGCTGCCACTTCAACCAACTCTCACAATAAAGGAAATCCTTAATTTTAGATCTTAATTGTGTACAAGTACATAATTTGAAATTTTCGAATTTTTCTTTGATATTTGTATCCTCTCTTAAATCATGTGATTATTTTTGGAAACTTTTTTTTTTTTTCAAATTATATTTATACATTAAAAATCTACTAATTTAATGGAAGATTTAATTTTTCCGTTTATTTTGAGGATAAATCAGGTGGTTTGAATTTTAAATTTTGCAACAGTATCATTTGTTGTCTTCTTCTTCTTTGGTCTGGAAGCAATTTATCAGTACAAGTCCGAAACATTATTTCATCTTTATCATTTAATCTAAGTAATTACAAGGTTTAAATTCATGACTCCATTAGGTTTATGTTTGTCATTTTAAAGGTGATTATACTATTTTTTAAAATGCGAATACCATAACCAAAGTTCATTATGTATATACGTTTACAGTGTAACAATAACACTGTAAAAATTTACTTACACAAAATATTGTACTGTTACATTTTGGCAAACATATATTTGCATATAACTTCATTATAACAGTCCACCTCTATTTTGAATTTGTTACCACATCCACAAATACACTGAACATTGTTTGTGTTATAGTGTTACACTATATTGTTACACTATCTTTATTACACTATGCCGGAAACACAGACGAACTTACATCTACAATGGTGGATCAGTATGATTTTCCTTTCAAAGACGAAACCCTATAGATGTTCAGGGAACGATTTAGGGCTTCTCGCCAAGGAAGATGAATCAGTTTTTGGATAGGAAGAAGAAGTGGTAACCGTTTTCCGAAGATGAAGCTTTTCGCGAATTAATGTTCCTAAAATCTAGCGGTTAAGCCTTATGATTGTGTACCTAATTAATGTTAAGATAGACCTAAAACCGTTTTTAGAAAAGTAAATTTTAAAAAATGGGCAGTTAAGTCTTTTGTATCTCAATAGTATACTTCTTTACAACACATTTTTTTTCATGTACTTTTTTACAATTATGTCTAATTTAGTGTACCGACTTCTAAAGGACCCTGAAAAAATCAACTCAAAAATAACTCATCACTTAACCCCTCTCTCTCTCTCTCTCTCTCTCTCTCTCTCTGAAACAAGTCAAGTTGGTTGACAAATACCTATAATTCATATAAAAAAGTAATTTAATTTAATGAAAATGTTGATAATGAGATAACACAACTTGTTGAAGACTCTTTTTAAAATGATTTTTTTATGTATATACTTGATCAAGTTATTTCTTTACTAAAAAGTAGAGTAAAACAATTTTAAATGTAAAACATATTTTTAGTTTTTTTAACTTATAAAAATTAAAATTATTAAATGATGATAGTTTAAAATAATAGTCTGATCTCGGAAAATTTGGCAATTTTTCTCATATTGATGGTTTATGTTTATTTTTAGAACTAAATATTTTTAAAAAAAATTACAAACAAAAGAAAACACTCTAATTAAAATACTAAATTGAAAAAGTTTTGGTAATAAAACTTGAATATAAAAACCTAATTAGTAATTTTGTAACTTTAAAAAAAAGAAAAGAAAAACTAATTTTAAATAAAAATTTTAATATTAAATATAAAAAAGCCTCATTTAGAGATACCATTTTAGGTCTCAAATTCCCTTGGGCCGCCCCGGTGTCAAAGTCCACCCCGTTAAATCTAACACCATAAAATTTACTTTTTCCACCTCATTCTACGGTATCTACTAGATTCAAATTCACCTCCTTTTATACTCATTAAGGAATTATACATGGATTTATACGACAAAAATCTTGATGACTTCACCATTTTAAGTTGTTGGTAAGGAAGGTGGAGAGTTAGAGTTAAGGTTAGGGTTAGGGTTAGGGTTAGGGTAGAGAAAAAAGGAGGGAGGAAGTAAATTGTGATGGAATATATTATTTTTTAGGGAGATTTGGTGAGAGGTACAAAATCATCAACTTTTAAGGCGAGAAGTAAAAAATCATGCATTTTTAAGGTGAAAGGTCCGTAAAATACACACTTGGCAAAAATATCCTTAATGAATGAACTTATTTTAAAACTTCCACCATATCCCACCACAACCACCCATTCCTCACACGCACCCCCACCGATAATGAACTCGCTGACAGTAAACTAAAAAACTCAATGTGTTTTGTTATATATTATTGTGTAGATGGAAAAGTGTTGAATTGTTTAGTTCATTGTCATTGAATTCATTGTCGTGGAGTTCACTATTTTTATTTCGCTGTCGGTTGGAGGGTGGTTGGGTGGTGGATTCTTATGGAAGAAGAGTTGCATTTAACCCATGAGAAAGACAATGGATCTTGGTTGGACAAAGTGCAAGCCATAAGGGTTAGTTTTATAATTTTAAAAAAGATAAAAATTAGTTTGGACCTCCTATCTTAAAAGTTCAACTGAGTTAGACCTCACGCCTTAAAAAGTATGTGACTGAACTTATTGACAAATTAGATACGGACTTTATAGTTTTTAATAATTCTCACTATTTTTTATATTAATGAGGTGAGTTTAGTCGCTGATGGGGTGGATATAGAATGACATGGGTGCAGTAGTTTCACCTGAATCTATTTAATTGGGGTGAGAATGGATATTTGTGGGGTGAAAATAATATTATCCTAATTTTTTTGTTGAATCTATAAAAATATAAATTTTATGTGTAATTAAATTAAACTTTGGTATCCAAAAATTAATTTATATTTTATTTCTTATTAAATCTAATTATTCAAAAAAATAAATATAACATATATTTGATTTGAAAATTCAATTTAATAACTGCATGTATAAAACAATTAAAATATAGATTTGTCCATGCATATTTCATATAAATATATACATAAATACTAAAAATTATATGTAAGTGTACTACTTATAAACGAGTTCAAAAGAATTTGAAAATGAAATATCTATATAATAAAGTAGTTAGATTTCTTTGCCTTTACCTTTTCGCGGCTAAGATTGTTTGACGATTATTGATCTAACGGTTCTCATGCCAAATTTTTCTAAGACTTCTATCTTTCATCTAACTCTCTCTCTATCTATCTTATACCCTCTCTCTCATATTATTATCTTATTTTTTCTACTTTTCCTGTGTTATTTTTTATTATTATTTACTCCATAAAACATATGAAACTACATGTTACGCAATTATTTATTCCATAAAATTAATTCAAATTTTTTATATATCTAACTGCATGTATTTTGTCACTTACTTCTTAATTTGTAAATAACACTTGATGTAAATAAAAAATAGCACACATTTTTCACAATTTAACGATTTTTTTATCTGAGTTTTACGTCTTTGCCTGAAATTAGGTCTTAATTGATTCAGGGCCCAAATTCCTCTAAAATTTCCATTGACAATGGTTTTTACATAGATTATTTTTGTAGTTTTTTAATGTTTGCACTATTTTTTATAATTTTAGTACCAAATTTTTTAAATTTTTTCGAACTATCAATTTTTCAAAAAAAAATTGTTAACTTTTTAATTTATTTTCACGTATTTTCATGTGAACTAGAGATTTTTGAGTTTAGCAAGTAGAGGTGAGCAATTCTCTTAAAAAAAAAAGTGGGGGTGAACAATTAGTTTGGTTTAATTATGTGTGGTCGAATCTTGAACAAAAGAAAATTTATCAAATGATATAGTAAGAGAGAAAAAATCTGTATTTAAATTTTATGGGTTAAAATACAAATTTTTAAGTTTGTATACAATAAAAAAATTTATAATTTAAGGTCAGTTTCATGTTGGTTTAATCAACACCAAATAATATTTAACACGAAATGAGCCTTGAATTGTAAATTAATATATAATTTTATCAAAAATTGACATTTAATTTTGTCTAATTTATATTCAACTTTGTCGAATTAATATCAAATTATTTTTTATTGTTATCAAATTAATATTAAAATTCATTTAATCAAATTTTTGGGGTACTAAATTATATCAATTTTTTGGGTACTAAATCAAATATTATTTTATTTTATTAAATTTTTAATTTTTAATTTTTTTTGGTACTAAAGTTGGAGAAAGGTAGTTATAAAAATAATAATTTTTTTTGGGATGAAATCATCACTTTCCATTAGTAACATTGACGGAAGGGAGATAGAAGGGGTCTCTGTGCAATAAATTTTAAACTTCAGGGATTTCCGTGTTTTTTATAAAACTAGTTGATGCACACGTGCGTTGCACGTGGACCATTTTGAGTGTGGCTTGTAAAAGTTCATATTAGAAATTTCTCTAAACTTGTTTCAATACAACAATTATTTTTTTTTCCGTAAATATGATTGTATTTTATTGATGGGAAGAATTAGCATTACAACTGAAGGGGAAAGATTGTCAAAATCACATTAAACAACACATGGAACTTTTACATACGACAATTGTTAGCACAATGTGTGGAACTTTTCAAAGACTTGTCATTCCATTTGTTAGTCTGCTATTGTACCCATAAAAGCCATGAAATCTGCTGTAAGAATATTCCAGAACAACTCTTGAATGAAGTCCAGATTTTCTACAAATAAGAACAATGGCAGGAAAAAATCTTAAAGTTGCATTGTCATATTGTTATTCTTTAAAGAACAATGAAATAGGTCTGTACTAAATACATTTTCAATAAGTTTGAGGGGGTAATAGGAGGTTTAAACTTCTGAATCGAAATAAAACAATACACAATAAAATCTAATAATATATATTGTGGTTGAAATGCGAATGAAAAAATTGTTTTACTATAGTAGTTGTGTTATTTGTAAAAGACTTGCACTTAAAGGGGTAAAGCCAATTAGACCATCTAAGAAGATGAGTTGCCGGAATGAAAACCAAAAGGTAATGCATAGAGAATCTTCTCAAGGAAATATAACAACGGTTTTTATGTCAGTCCATTGAACACGATTATTTCGCACAAGCAACAGTTACATACAAGATCACACAATGTCTATATTCCAGCAAAAGGACCAAAATCAATGGTTATTCTTCAGAAATGTTGTATTTACAAAAAGATACTCATCCAAACATTTGATTGGTCATCAACATTCTAATATAGTATCTATTATACCATCATTATGGGGGGAAAATTTAAAAGTTTGAAAGAACATAGTCATGAAGTTATAACAGTTATTTCCCTTTTCTTTTGGAAAACCATGCCCATACTCACCTGCTTTGAGAGGAACTGGGGAAATCAACTCAAATACAGCACTCACATTGTCTCCCGGCATAACTATCTTAATATTTTCTGGAAACTCCACTTTACCAGTAATATCTGTAGTTCGCATGTAGAATTGAGGCCTATAATTTGAGAAAAAGGCAGTATGGCCTCCACCTTCATCTTTTTGTGAGGGCATATATCTCCGCCTCAAACCTCTTGTATGTTTTCACAGAACCAGGCTTCGTAATCACCTGTTCAAAAATAAAACAGCAGCAGATAATGAAGTTACAACCTTCCAAGTCTTATTTCACTATTTAATACTAAAATTAGATTTCAGTTTCATCTTATTTTCCTGCAGATGAGCAAAAACTCCTATGTATCCCTAACAATAAAAAAATGATACTAACTTTAGTCTGTGAGAAGGGAATGATTGATCTAACAAAAAGAACAGACACATGGTCTTGCTTCTAACTTTCAAGCATATGGAAAGTCGCTCAAGTTCTCATATTTGGAATTTCCATAAATTAACTAAAGAATTTCCAAGATTGGTTCTACACACTGCTCCTGGTACCAGCATATAGTACTGTGCAGATTCAGTTCCTTAGTTTACCTGTCCTCGCTGCACATCGTCCAGCTTTAAGCCACGTAGAAGATGACCGACATTGTCGCCTGCCTAGTAAAATATTAAAGATTGCAATCAGTTCCGAACAAAAGAATTAGTAGCTTGAAATGTTTAACATTACTCACTTACCTGTCCAAAATCCAAGAGTTTCTTGAACATCCCAACACCAGTCAATGTAGATTTCAGAGTTCCCTACAGGGGATAGAGATGTCAATGTTAGAAGCAATCATTCATAATCAAGTTAGACTACAAAGAATAAAGCAGGATCTTCAAAAAACGATCACTATAAAGTAAATGCATCATATTTCATCGCTAATGACTTCGTACATTCCTTGTGGGACAAAATCATTTGAGCGAAGAATTCATGACATTCTCATTCTCATTAAAAATTTAAAAAAATCTAAATCTCTACTTGGTTGGCATGAAACCAACTGAATTTTTGAAAGAGAATATGATGGGATCCACTACAATCACCCATAGTTATGTACATTAGGCTGTATTTGACAATAAGAAATGGAAATGACTGATAAAACATAGCCCAGATAAATGCGTAACCACCACAGCTAAGAACCCACATGAAATGATTTCCCTTCGAGAAAAATAACGTATCAACCCAAAGAAATCCCTAAATTGCACATTACAAGCAGTTGTATTATTAAAATGATCAACCAAGGCAACAAGATACTCGTAATATCTATCTCCACAAAGCTTCATTTTGCTAGAAATATTATTTAGGTGTCCATTATGAATTTGTTTGTTTACATTCTTCAACATTAAAACAAAAATCAAAAGAGTTAATAACCAAAACCAAGATAAAAAATTCAACCAAGAACCGCAATTTTTAGGACAATTCAATGAAACCAGTGGAAGAATATCACCAACGTTTCTAGATTTAGATAATTCAAGAACTCCTACTTTGCAAGTGTTTGAAGAAAATAAAAGAAAAGAAGAAAATAACAAGTCCCAAATTATATTCATACCCAATACCTAGTCCGATTCCTCGACATGGACTTTTCAATGAGGGTGCCTCTCAAAAGCATGCTGGGTACACCACTTGTTTGCTTCTAATGACGTGGCTGCACAAGCACTTTAACATCCTCCAATTTTTGGGTCTCAAGTCCCTGTAATCCACTTAAGCTCATAGTGTTGTGCTTTTAATCCATAATTTTCCATCTCAAGCAACAATGGCAGCAAAGCTTGATGCCATGTCAGAAAATCAACAACACAAAAGCTTAGGCTCAGAGAACAGGTCCAACAATATGCATCAATTAGGCTCTCAATAGCACTTTGTATATATATCTACTGAACCTCACTGACCATGCTTCACAGAGACCTTCAAGTGAAGCCATATTCTGTCATTTATTATAACAGGATCATAAAGAATAATTCCACTACCTTGTACCCTTCCTAGACATTTCTTCTAGTAATAGTCAGGCCACCAAACCAATAAGAGATAACCCACAAGCACCTTCTAGTACTGCAGTATTCGAAATGCATGTTCCAGATCTGCAGGAGTGCATTTTCAATGATTTTAGGACATACAAACTATGAGGAGATCCTATCTTCCCTCCTTAAAAATCCACCCCATAGAGAAAAAAGCTATAGGATAGTCGTTTCACAGCTAATAAATAAATAGATTAAACTACATCAGTTCTATATGTTCAACTCCAACTACTCTGATCCCTCTTTATCAATTTATTTATGCTTCATAATGCCCAAAACAGTTTGTATAGAAGGAAATACTCTTACCTTTGATCAAGAATAGCAAGTAATTATTTTCCTTTGATAGCATAGCAACATAATACAACCTTATTTTGTCAACTATTCTTGAATTAAAACATTTTCACAATCGAAAGAGACATGGAACTTAGGAAAAAACCAATACCATAGCTATTTCCTGTTATCATAGACTGTCAAGTATGATCTGTGTTACAAAAAATTTTAAGTGAATAATAAAATTACAGAATGAAGCAAGAAAACATTAACCAATTGTTGAGCAAAATAGAAAACGTTAACCAATTGCTAATACATCATTTTTTTAGCAGTAGTAATACACATCAAATTAAAAAATATAATTTTGTGGTAAGATTTTTGAGCCTCAACTTTTCATCAATAGACTCCAAACGGAAAATATCTAAACAAAAACATTACAGAAACAATAAAGATTGCTAGTAAGACAGTGCAGTGCACCAACATTGTACAAATGCGTTTGAACATTAATTTCAGCTTGGGTTCTTTTCTGGGTTCTTTTTTTTTCATTTTGTGGAATTAATTTAACACCAAAGCATTAAAAGAAAGACAAAATGGATGTCTAATTGAAATCTATAATGGATAACTGATTGTTGTAATTGAATACATGTAATTAAAAAAATTTGAGGAGAGAAAGACTGAGAAGGGGACGGTGAAGGGCGATCCATGACGGTGTGAGAGAGAGACTGAGAGGGGGACGGTGAAGGGGGGGTGGTATGCTCTTCTCTAATTTGTGAAAAAGTAGGAAAGAAAGAGATAGAGAGAAGGAGAGAGGAAGATGAAGAGCAGGGGCTGTGAGTTTGCAAGAGAGAGAGAGAGACAGAGAAGATGGAGAGAAAATCAGAGAGGCAAAGAGAGTAATGGTGAGAAACTAAACTGTAGGTCTGTGAATTTAAGAGAAGAAATAGGAAGAGAAAGTAGGAATAGAGAGGTTAATGGGGAGAAATTAACTATGAAGGATATGGATGACATAGTTATAACACAAGGCAACCATGGATATAACGTATTTGTGATATAAATTTTCAACTGACAATAAATTTTGACTGCTACTTTTGCATAAAACATTATACAGCTAAAATGGACTTCTAATAGAAAATCTTGGCTGCAAAATATTATATCACGCTTTGCAGGTAACCAGAAAAAGTTTATAAAATTAGTAGCAAGAAGTCCCTTGGAAACTTCAGCAAGACAAAGAGCCGTTGAATAGTCATACTTATATCCTCCATTACTTTTAAGAAATAGAAGTTGACACTCCCTGATAAATCACAAATGGACAACATTCTATCAATATCATTCAAGGAACTCAATACAGACATGTATTAACATTTTAAATAAGAGTGGTATGTGGACAATTAGATTTTGTCACCCGACTCAAAATTTATGCATATGCATTGCTTAAACGTTGGCATAATAATTGAGTTTTCAACATGCATGTGCTTGAGTATAGGATGGGCTTCCACCCACATAATCAACCATTGACAAAGACTTAAGGAATGCTTTCCACTTAATTTAAAAGAAAAATTCGCAAATGGACTTGCCATTGTATCAATATCATTCAAGGAACTCAATAAACAGACATGTATTAGCATTTTAACAATTTCCTAGATGATCTTCTTTCTCTACTCCTTAGGATACCTGTATGGGTCATGCTCTTTTGAGGCTTTCAATGTCACAACCCATAGATACGCACCGTACATGTTAATGGTATCTATTTAGGTTCATACTCTCCTACATGATCTTGATCTTTCTCTTGTCCTCAAGGATTTCTAAGTCAATCTACTTTGGGTTTTGGTTTTGTATCCAAAACTTATACATACCCAATGACATTTATACATATGGAATGAGGTTGCAAGTTAAAATACCAAGTTTACTTGCACGTGAACTATTTGATTATAAAATATTAGATATTTGCAGAGTAGACCATTTTTCCGAAATTCACAATATTAATAAACATCGAATCAGTGAATGATTTAAGTTTGACATGTGCCCAATAAAAGATCAAACTTGAAACTTTTCATATATGATAATTATAGTCAACTTAAGGATATGAAGCCGAAAAAAGAGAGAGTTGATACCACTTGAAAATTCTTGCATTATATCTCTCAAACAGTCAAACCTAGTAATCGTTGACCATCATTAGAATTTCTTTCGAATAGAAATGATGGACACTATTTAAAAATTTAAAAATGTACTACAAATACATTTAGAACCGAGAAATCATTGGAAAGTTGCCGAAGTGAGGCAGCTCTAAGTGAATTCCTGAAACAAAGCTTAACAGAGATCAAAAGCAGCTCTGTTTGAGAATAAAACAAAGATAGGAACATATTTTGCTCTCAATTACAGCAAATTCAAGTCCGCATTGTAGACAAGGGCATCCAAACAAGTCCATGGAAGAGTGCGTAACCACAAAATATACACAACACAAATACACAATCAGAAAATATGTGGTGTTGTATCCTAAATCATAACATTTGGAAACATAATCGAAACTTTTTGGGATTGTTTTAAAATTTCAAAAACTTTCTAAGGCTCGGGGCCTGTTTTGAAATGATAATTTGGTTTTAAACCTTTTGGGGTCAATTCTATAAATTACCAAGTTAAATGGTAGTCAGAATTATGTGTAAAAGAGTGTAGGAGTCAAAAATGAAGTTCTTTGAAATAAAAGGGGAGATTTCAATGTTGCAAGCAATTTTGGTATTGTTTGCTTATGATTATTTATCACCTGCCCCAATAATAGATAAGTGACTCCGGTGTCTCTGATTGTGTCACGCACAAGTGTATTGACACGTGATCATCTCCTTGGCTCTCATTGATTTGTGATCCTCATTAGTTAATGTTACTCGTTAAGGGTTTCCAAAACACAAGGGGCTTACCCTCAATCAAATTTTATGTCATTTAAGATAAATGGCAATAAATCCCAAGTGTCCATACTCCATTCCACATCACCTCACAGACCATTCATTAGTGATGGCAAGATTCTTTTTCCCTTCTCCTCAATCATTTCTCAGCAATAACACAATGTAAAAAAAAAGTTACAAAAGTATAGGAGTTTCACACTAACATCAACTTCTAGAAAACCTAAGTAAGACCCTAAAAACTAATCCAAAATTTGTCAAAGTTCTCACAAACGATAGAGGTTTATGTCAACAACTCTAAACAATCAACCAGGAATGCCTTTGAGGTGTATTTTCACTCATGCACTTCATTGTTTACCATGTGTCTGATCATCTCTATTCCCTTAAAACTAATAGGTATTCTTATGTGACGTCATGGATTTGCACTGTCATAACAGTTTGGGATAAGGAGAGAAATTTGAAATCATTGTTAGTCGTTACATACTCCATTTTCTACTGACTCAACTCTCACTTTGTTGGGCTTAGTAGTATAAGGAAGTTATCACCCCCTATCCTAATGCCCTTGTTACAATTGTTTGAGTGATTTCATAAGATTTCAAGTGCTTTTTGGGATTCAGTATAGTCCATACAAATGGTTTTCTTCTTTTTTTCAACTTACAACCCTAATTGAATTAGAAAAAAAAAGAAAGAAAAGAAAACTCATGTTTTTCCCCTTCTTTTGCGGGATATGTAGTAAACTTGCACCATGTTACCCCCATGGGCCGTTAATTTAGTTCACTTTAAGATGAAACCCGAAAACCCTCATAAGAGTTCCCCTTTTTTTAGTAAGCCACTGATTTTCGGTGGGAGTCGTGGGTTCCAATTGATCTTTATGACCACAGACTCACAATTAATGAACAAAGCATCATATTTTCTTATTTTAACAGCTAGTTTAGTAATTATTCAGAAATTTTTTTTGGTGTTCCTGTAATGGTCACACTTTGATGACTAACACTCATGAAAGTTTAAAGAACTTCCTTTTGACATCTGATTCAATCATTGATCCATGCCAAATATGCATGTATATACAATTTACAACAAATTTGATCATGGAAATAACAACCTCAAAGTAGATATCTTCAAGTAATGAAAGTGTAATAAAGCTACATACGAAAGTAATTCATTTGATCTACACCCAACCAATAGCAACCAGTAGTTCTAAAACAAATATGTAAAAATGTCAACATCTATCTTAAAGAAAAAAAAATAATAATAATTGCAGCGATTAATAAAGAAATACAAATATATCATATGTGGATGTAACCTGAGAGAAGGGTGGCGATAGAGTACCACCGTATGACTTCTTCTTCGGTCACACCATCAAGTAAGATTTTGATAGACATGTCTACTCTATGAAAAATTCACAACCCTGGATAAATCATACCAAACACAGACTAACATGGATAAAATAACAATTCTTTAAAAAATTAACAATTCACAAAATAAATCAGCAATTTACTTCAATAATCGCCCACAAAGAAGCCAAGCATTATCATGCTGAATTTTTAGTGATTACCTTCTTGACGCTGAACTCCAATCGAGAAGCGGACGAAGCAAACGTTGCTCGAATCTTTGATGGGTGCCACTGTTCTTGGGCCATGGAAGGTAAATCTCAGTGTGCTTTGGTAGAATTTGAGAGAATTGAAAGGTTGAGAGAGGTGATAGAACACCACGATGGTGGCAACAAACATAATCCACACTCCAAAATAGAGAACGATGCCAAACTCGTACTAAATCCCAAAAAATTCAGTCAAATAAATCCATGAAACTTAGGAATAATGAAAAAGCAATACAAAACAAGCCAGATACAAAGATAGAATAAATAGAGAACATATATATACATGTGTACCAGTATCAGAAATCCCGTAATTGGAAGACCTATGATCACCGAAATGAAAAAAGTCACTACAACCCTATACCCGGATCAATCTCAGCTGGTGCATGTCACAGAATGGTTGTCCATGCCTGTAACAGAAAAATATCATTGTCCGTCAATCAGAAAATATGAAACCTCAGAGAAAAGATTGAGGCCATTTGAAAAAAAGAGTCAATCGAAAAACCAAAAAAAAAGCAAGAATACCCAATAACTTAAAATGATCTAAAGCTTGGATTCAATAAGAGAGCATGTGAACATAATTCAATCCAAGGTAAACAAAAAACTTACAATACCCACAAGAAAGGAAGGAAGTCCACAAATCCAAAAATAAAGGCAACTCCTACCCCCAAAAAATCCGGATGAAGAAAAACTCATCAATATAAGCCGAAGTCTTGGAACCTCTAGAGACAGACAGAGAGGGGGAAGGTGAAGAGAAGGGGCGGATGACTGTTTGTTCTCGGCCAATTTGTGAATAACAGAGAGAAGAGAGAAAGAGAGTAACGGCTGAGAGAGAGAGTAAACAAGGGAGAGAGATGTGTAGTGCGCCGAATTATGGACAAATAGGGGAGAGCAAGAGTGAGAGAGACGACTGAAAAATAGGGGACAGAGAGAGAGGGTAACGGCTGAGAATAGGGAAGATTTTGTGCTTAGGTGATTGTATTAAATCTGCAGGATAAGTCTGGCATATTTGTAATGTTGAAGGGTAAAATTAGAAATAAAATGTTTTTCAGGTATACTGACTTTTTAGAGTAGTATAGATATTAGGGATGTCCGTATAATATTGTCAAAATTCAGGGAAAGTTCATATTTTTACCCTATTTTTTAATTAGATATTAATTTATTATTATTTTATCTTAAAAACTTGAATTATTGTATTTCTAATAAGAGGAGTTGCTGGTTAGGAAGGTTTGTTGGTAGCCAAAAAATAAATGTGTGAGAGTGTTTCTATGTATATTTATATGTGGAGGATTGGACATCTGGTAATTAAATTTATAATTCTATTGTGTCATTTGGGGTTGAATGTTGATAGTGGTGATAAATTCGTGAGTTTTATAAATAATTAAAATTTGGTTGATTTTATTTATCACTTAAAAATTGTGAATATAATTGTGTTATGTTAGTATTTTTTTTTTTTTTTTTTTGCTTGAGATATTTATTACATGGGGATAGGGTGGATTGAAAATATGGTGGTTGAATTTATAATTATATTATGTTATTGAATTGAGAGGTGGTAGAAGTGATAAATTCGTGAATCTTATAAATGAGTAAAAATTTATTTATTACTTAAAGATTGTAAATTTCAAAGGATTATGTTAGTATTTATTTATTTATTTTTTCAGAGGCATTTGTATATAAAGTGTTGTTTTGGAAAGTTTATGGTCGGCGATCTATTTCGAGTCATTTTAGAAAAAGAATTGACATGAATATTGATGATGCACAAATCGATTTGAACACCACAGTCAAGTGAACAATGTAAAATGCAGAAAAATAAGTAAAGAGAGAGAAGACAATGTTTCTAGTGGTTCGGTCAACGAGACCTACGTCCACTTTCAATGGCTAAGTTTGCCAGGAACTTTATTAACTCCGGTGTGTTGGGAGAGTAGAGAATTACAAGAGGGAAGAGAGATGAGCTTGATTTTTGTGAGATGCCCCCCAAGTGTTGGGGGAGCTTACAATTTATAGTCGTCTACGTAATAATTGAATAGACGGTCATAACGGATTGAGGGCAACTTAATAGTATTAGATAGCTTGACGACCTCTCCTCTCCTCTCCTCAACCGGTAAGGGAGTTATAGTGCTCTCCAAAGGTCTTGGTCAATGGATGAGGGAATGTTGACTTTCTCCAAGCGGCGGGGGTGAGGCTCCCGGATGCTCCCTGATGGGCTTGACTGGTCTGGACCACCTAGGACCTGTTTGGTCTTCTATGAGCTTGGGCTCTTTTGGGCTTCATACCTGGATTGGATTATTTGGGTCTGGCCCATCATTTGCCCCTCAAATGTCCCCATTTCTAAGGAACTTGGAAAAGGGGGCATTTGTTTTGAATCTTGAGCTCTGGGTAGTGAAGACTCCTTTTCACGGATGACTCTTCGTGGTTTTCCTCATACTCCTGGACTCCTTAAATCCTTTCCGACTTTTTGGATTTTCTAAGGGAGCCCTTTGGAGGGCGAGTAGGCTGGTTTACCTTCTGTGCTAGACAGGCGGTTGGGCGAGCAGGTCACCTCCTGGGCGAGCAGACAGCCTCCTGGGTGGGCGTATGGGCAACTGAAAAAACGAAAAATAAATTTTTTTTTTTTTTTAAATTTCGGGAGGCCAAAATATCTGTTTCTGGGTCTTTTTTGGCTTTATTTTGAAAAGCTCATTACCAAAGGAATGAGTTTTGCTCGGCTCGTCGAGAGCTATGATTTTCATATATAATAAGTCCCGTTTGGAGTTACGGTCAAAAATCTGAATTTTTTTTTTTTAAAATGCCTAAAGTTTTGAATTGGGACTTTTTGCCTTTTCCTTGTTTTCAAAAACCCTAGGTATAAATAGTTGCTTTCTTCTTCACTTTACTCATTCCCTTCTTGAAATTGTTGGAGACCCAAGGCTAGTTTTCTCTTGAGATGAGTTCTCATAAACATTCATTGTCTAGGCAAGAGAAGATGGGGAGTTTTGGTGATGGGGCAGTCGGCGTACAAGGAGATGATGAGGCTGTCGCTAGTACGGCGGCGGCCAAGGGATGCGCCGACTGTGGGATGGCTCAGGCAGAGCTCGACGAAACCTCATGTGTAGCATCTGGCGCCGAGGCTCAAGCCATCTGGGCAAGAGAAGGACCCTTGGGCGAGCTAAAGGAGGTGGGGCGAGCAGGCTTGGGCGCCCAAGCTGCTGCCATCCTCGCTGGGCGAGCGGGCCAGGTGGGATCCGATGGGCATGCTGTCCAGGCCATTGCTCGGCCGTTTTCCAGCGTGGTGGGGGCGCCGTTTGAGAGGCGAGTGGCCCAGGTAACTGTGGAGACGAGAGAAGAGCAGGAGGAGGAGTTGGGTGCCTATTTGAGCAGCCTGGGGCCTGCGGATGCTGAGGGCGAGCTGTCTGGGCGTGCGACTGCGGTGGAGAGGCGAACAGTGGGCCAGGCGGGCGAGCAGGTTGGATCAGGCGCCCTTTCAGGCGCTGTTTTGGCAAGCTGGGGCGAGCGGACTGAGTTAGGCGTCTCCTTATACGCTGGCCTGGCCAATTTGGGCAAGCAGATCGGGACTGCTGGGCGCCCAATGCAATCCGCGGGTGCTGTCTGTGCGGCTGTTCGTGCGGATCTGAGTAGTTTTAGAGAGCAAAATATGGGTTTGTTGGGCAAGCAAGCCTTGGGCGCTCCTTTGGGCGATTTGAGGAGCTCAGGCAAACAGCTTGCTCGCATTGGGGGCGTGGTGGCCCGGTGTGGTGATGACCTTGCTCCTCAGAATGTAGTTACCCAAGATCAAACTATTCAGGGCCTCCGTAAGAAAAAATACAAAAGCAAAATAGTTGACGATGGGTCCAAGGTAAATACTCTCTCTAGTACTTCAGATTCAGATGATATTGTGCGAATTGTCTCCACCTACCATATTCCTCCGACTGTGCTATGCCGTCGGGCCGAGATGGATGAGCCCGCCTCGGATGACTCTTCTGGAGATATTGTCATTTATGAGGAGATGCTAGAGGTTGGGCTCAGGCTTCCCATGTCCCCCTCTATCTGTCGCATCCTTGAATATTTTTCGCTCACCCCGGGGCAGCTGTCACCCAACTGTTGGAGGGTTTTGCTATGCTTTCTAGTGTTGTGGAGGAAAGTGCACCACGAAGATGCTTCTCCGAAAGAGTTTCATGGGGCTTATACTTCGAGTGAAACTCCTGCTCCTAATCGGGGTTGGTATTATTTCACCACGAGAGACAAGCTTATCACTAGGCTGAATTCCAACTATCATAGTTGGAAATCCCGCTTTATATTTGTCAGTAGAGAATGGGCTACAGAGGCCGATAGAGTTTTGGTACCACGGGGATGGGGTACCCCCAAAGAACTTGGTAAACCTTACACTTGTTTTATCTCTTTTGCTTTTTTTTTTATTTTTTAATCATTCCTTTTACAGATCATCTTGTGCTCTCCAAGGATCAAGAGTGGAGGCTGCAGGCGGTGAGGGCTTATCCCGAAAAGGATTTTGGAGTCCTTATGTTCGGAGTTCGTGCTACCCCGTAGTCTGGCGGCTCCTCTTTGAAGAGGAAGGGTGAGTTGATTATTTTATACCTCCCTCCCTTACTTGATGTTTTTCATCTGGGTAACACTTTACTTCTTTGCAGTAATAGATAGGGAGGCAATTGGGTCTCGTCTCTCTGGTAGAAGTCCTCCTCCTCCCAAGGTGGCGAGGGTCCCTGAGATAGCGAAGACGAGCCGGGTCTCCCAAGTAACCTCTCCAATGGTACCGCCCGAGGGGAGCTCTTCTCAATCAACCCCTTTAGCGGTACCTAGGGCGCCCTTTGGTCCAGTGGCCCCTCCCGAGGTGCCTTCTCCCTCAGTTGCATCTCCTACTCCGGAGTTTTTCCGGTTGGCCCCACCTTCTGCCCCCCCTTCATTCACTCTTGTGAGAACTTCTTCTAGGGGGGGGGGGCCTTCCCAGAGTATCTCTATGCTGGGTAACACGCGGGTCATCAGAGATCGGTTTGGGAAGTTTGTGTGTGCCAGGGATGTGAACAAGCTTAGTTCCACGGGCACTGATGGAATCCTCAACTCTTTTTTGGAAAGTTGGGCTCAAGTAAGGGTTTATTATGTCTCTTTTCTCCCTTCCTTTCATACATTTCTGATATCTTTTTGCCTTTTGTTTTTCCTCAGGCCTCAACTGCATCAATGTGTATGTTTTCAAGGACTCTCCTTTATCACCAGCTGGTGCACACCCATGAAGCTGTGAAAACTGAACTCCTAGCTACTCAGGGGAGGATCGCAGAGCTTGAAGCTGCTGGGAGGGCTTCTGATGAGAGGGCGACTGGTCTAGAGGCTGAGCTTTCGGCGAGCCATGGGAGGGTGGCCAGGCTCGAGGCTGAGCTTTTTGAGGTCCGTGAGAAGGTCACGCTCAGTGAGACTGAGCTTGCAGAGACCCGCGAGAGGGTCATGCTCAGAGAGGCTGAGTTTTCTGCGACCCATGGGAGGGTGGCCAAGCTTGAGGCTGAGCTTGCACAGACCCGTGAGAGGGCCATGCTCAGAGAGGTTGCCACAGAGGCAGAGGTGAAGGCTGCCCAGGAAAGAGCTTCCCGAGCTGAGGCGGACCTGAGGGATGGCATTGCAGATGCTTTCATTGATGGTTATGAGGAGCTCTGGGGAAAGATTTTTGCCTACCCCGATGTTGATGTCTCAGGCTTCGTGGCAAATGAGGCGCCTGATGAGAGTGATGGAGGTTCTGAGGATGCCGAGTGTGATGTCGAGGAGGTGGATGACGACCATGAGAGTAGTTAGAGTGATAGGGACTTTTTTGATTTAGAGACTTTTTTATTTTTTAGAAAAGCATTTTGTAGCCCTACTTTTGTGAAAGTGGTTGATTTTTGCCACCGATACTCTTTTGAAGTTGAATACGAAAATGCAAAGATCTTTTTTGGAGTAAATCCAGAAATTTTGTTTTATTTATTTCACTGCTTATATAAAGCAATATTGTAAAGCAATATCGAGTAATAGCCCCAAGAAAGTACAAAAAATAAAATTAAGTCCCCAACTTTTCTACTTTGAGCCTCTCTCAAGGTGTCACTGGTAGTACCTCTTCAAGTGCTCGGCATTCCATGGATGGGGCAAAATTTTCCCCTCAGAACTCTGTCTCTTGTAGGTGCCTGACCTCACTACTTCTGTTATGAGGTAGGGTCCTTCCCAGTTTGGTCACAGCTTTCCTTCTCCTGCATCCTTTGTGGCAAAGATCACTTTCTTAAGGACCAAGTCTCCTGGTTGGAAGGAACGAAGCTTCACCCTCGAGTTGTAATACTTTGTCATACGGCGCTTGTACTCCGCGTTGCGGACCACAGCCATATCCCTTGTCTCCTCTACCAAGTCGAGGTTGATGCGGAGTCCGTTTTCATTGGTGATGGGGTCGTGGTGTTGGACCCTTAGAGACTGTACTCCGATCTCCACAAGGATGACTGCCTCTGTCCCAAAAGCGAGGGAGAAGGGGGTTTCTCCAGTTGGTGTTCTTGGAGTTGTGTGATAGGCCCATAATACGCCTGGGAGCTCATCAACCCAAAGGCCCTTCGCCTTTTTGAGCCTTGTCTTTAGGTTGCGTATCACCGTTCTCACCATGACTTCTGCTTGCCCGTTCGCCTGCGGGTGTGCCGGGCTGGAATGAGGCTGCTTAATTTGAAGGTCGGAGCAGAAGGAGTTCAGGAGCTTGTTGTCGAATTGTTTGGCGTTGTCGCTAACAATGGCATGGGGTATCCTGAAGCGACAGACCAAGTTTTTCCAGACGAATTCTTTCACATTTATGTCTGTTATCTTTGCTAAGGGTTCTGCCTCCGCCCATTTAGTAAAGTAATCAATTTCTACCACCACAAATTTGCATTGTCCTCTACTCAAAGGTAGGGGGCCTAGGATGTCGATGCCCCATTTGGAGAAAGGCCACGGGCTGGTGACGACCGTGAGTTCTTCTGGCGGCTGCCTAGGTACAGTGACGAAATGCTGGCACTTGTCGCACCTCTTGGCGAATTCCTGGGCGTCCCTCACCATGCTAGGCCAAAAATAGCCTTGCCTGAGTGCCTTGTGGGTGAGGGAACGTCCTCCATAGTGATTCCCACAAATCCCTTCATGGATCTCCCGCAGGGCATAACGAGCTTCTTCGGGTGAAAGGCACCTCAGCAATGGCAAAGAGTAGTTTTTCTTGTACAGAATGTCTTGCAAGATGGTGAACTTGGAGGCTCTCATCCTGAGCTTCCTGGCTTCCAGAGGGTCATCAGGCAACGCACCTTCCTGGAGGTATGTCTTTATTGGGGTCATCCAGTTTGCCTCGGCAAATGCACAGTTGACACTTGTAGCTTCTACGTCTAACTTGCTTGGTTCTAACTGGTGACCCATGAACGTTGGTCCTGGTGGGGCTTCTGAGGATGAGGCGAGCCTGGCCAGCGCATCGGCAGCCATGTTCTCCTCCCTCGGGATGTGGGTGATTTTAAAAATTTTTGAACTTGACGACCAAGGCTTTCACCATGGCGAGGTACTCCTGCATCCTAGTTCCCTTTGCTTCGAACTCGCCCTTTACTTGGTTGACTATTAGCTGAGAGTCGCTGTGAGTGAGGAGGTGTTGGGCCTCAATTTCAACTGTCAACCTTAGTCCAGAGAGGAAGGCCTCGTATTCTGCATCATTGTTGGAAGCGATGAAGTGGAGCTTCATAGCGTACTTGATAGCAGTGCCATCAGGGCTGATCAGAATTAAGCCAGCTCCACCTCCTTCTCTGGTTGACGATCCATCCACATAAAGCCTCTAGAGTGGCGAAGAGGAGAGTTCGGAGAGCACTGCGGGAGTCAGGGAGCCAGGATGGAGTGACAAGGCTCCAGGCTGGGCGGCAGGCCTGGGCACCTGGGTGTCAGGCTGAGCACCTGGGTGTCAGGCTGGGCGCCTGAGGAGGAGGTCTGGGCGCCCGGACTGGGCGCCTGGGTGCCCTCGTCGGGTATCACCTTGCTTTGGGTGTCCAGGCTCGATGTCTGAAGCGTGGAATGTTCATTGACCTTCTCTGCGGGTGTAAGCTCAGCAACAAAATCCGCTAAGACTTGTGCTTTGATAGCCGCCCTTGGTTGGTACTGGATATCGAACTCGCCTAGTTCCACTGCCCATTTTAGGAGTCTCCCGAATACATCTAGTTTTCCCAAGACTATTTTTAGAGGATGATCTGTGATTACAACAACAGTGTCACTCTGGAAGTAGTGCCGCAGGCGTCTTGCTGTTGAAATGAGGGCAAGTGCTAATTTTTCCAGCTCTGAATATCTGACTTCCGCTCTCCGGTATGCTCTGCTCACATAATAAATTGGCTTATGTACCCCATCACTGTTTCTGATGAGGACGGAGCTCACTGCCGATGGGGAAGCAGAAATGTATAGATATAAAGTTTCCCCAGATTCGGCGTGTGAAATGAGTGGAGGTGTAGTCAAGTAGGCTTTAAGCCTTTGGAGGGCTTCCTCCACCTCAGGTCCCCACTCGAAAGCCTTTCGGAGAATTTTGAAGAAAGGCAGACATTTGTCCGCAAACTTGGAAACGAACCTATTGAGTGCTGCAACTCTCCCATTGAGGCGCTGGAGCTCCTTGGTTGAGGACGGCGACTTCATATCTAAGATTGCCTTGATTTTGTCGGGGTTCGCCTCAATTCCTCTTTGGTTGACCATAAAGCCCGGGAACTTCCTGAGCCTATTCCAAAGGCGCACTTCTCAAGATTCAACTTCATGTGGTATGACCTGAGAACGTTGAAAGTTTCTTGGAGGTGGTCAATATGATCTGCTGCCGCGAGACTCTTTACCAGCATGTCGTCCACATACACCTCCATTGTTTTCCCGATCTGTGACTAAAACATCTTGTTCACTAGTCGTTGATAGGTTGCTCCTGCATTCTTCAATCCGAAAGGCATGACCCTATAGCAGTAGATTCCCCTTGGAGTGATGAACGATATCTTCTCCTGGTCTAGGGGGTGCATGCTAATCTGGTTATACCCAAAATATGCATCCAAGAAGGTGAGCAATTCATGACCTGTTGTCGCATCGATGAGGATGTCGATTCGCAGTAGTGGGTAGCTATCCTTCGGGCACGCCTTGTTGAGCTTAGTAAAGTAGACGCAAAAGCGCCACTTCCCATTAGCTTTAGTCACCATCACCACATTTGAGAGCCACTCAGGATAGGCTACTTCTCTAACCGCTCCGTTCTCTATCAACTTTCTCACCTCCTTTTCCATTGCTTGGGCCCTTTCAGTGGAGGCACCCCTTAGTTTTTGACAAACAGGCTTGTGGTGAGGGTCGACGTTAAGGTTGTGGGTGGCAACCTCAGGGTCGATGCCCTCCAAGTCTGCATGTGACCATGCAAAAACGTCCATGTTGGGTTTTAAAAAGTCTACGAGCTGGCGGGCCAAGTCTTCAGAAAAGGGAAGAGCCAACGTACACTCTTCTGTCCGGATACTCCACATCCAAGGTCACTGGGGTGAGCTCCTCGACTGGTTCTCCTTTTGCTATAGTGGCATCATCCCTTGGGTCGAGGACCTCCACTTGCAGTGTCTCACGTGGCTTCCTCGCCTTCATGGAGGAGACGTAGCACTCCCTTGCAGCTACTTGATCTCCCCGGACCTCTCCGACTCCGCTCGGGGTTGGAAAGTGGAGAATGAGGTGGTAGGTGGAGGGCACCGCTCTTAGAGTGTTGAGAGCAGGTCGCCCTAGAATGATGTTGTACGCTGAAGGGCAATCTATCACCAGGAAGTTGATCATGATTGTGGAACTTCGGGTGCTACGCCGGCAGTGACTGGTAAGGTGATGGACCCTAGGGGATACACCTTCTCCCCGGAGAACCCAATGAGGGGTGACCTGATAGGCTATAGCCTCTCCCTGCCAAAATTGAGCTTGTCATAACCCTCTGCGAACAAGATATCCGCAGAGCTGCCGGTGTCCACGAGAATTCTCCGTACTTGAAAGTTGGCAATGGTCATGGTGAGCACCAGAGGGTCGTCATGAGGGTGCTGGATTTCTTCCAAGTCCTTGTCTGAGAAGGATATGACCTCGTTGTTGCCATGCTTGGGTGCCTTAGATGGGCGCAAGTCGTCGGGGTGCCTAGCTTTCTTGGCATGAGCCTTCATAGCGGAGAAGGATTCTCCTCCCCCTGCCAGCCCTCCGGAGATGGTGTGAATTTCTCCGATGGGCGATTGTTCTTCCTGATTAGGAGGTGGCACCGGCGCCTACCCTCTACCGGCAACATATTGACGCAGGTGACCCCGTTGGATGAGCTCCTCAATCTATCTTTTGAGGTCATAGCAGTCGTCGGTGTCGTGGCCATGGTCGCGATGGAAGACCAAATACTTGTTCAGGCTCCTACGGTTTGGGGGAGATTTCATTCTCCCTGGCCACTTTACTGCGGGATCATCCTGAATTTGTAATAGGATGTGCCCGAAAAAGGCATTGAGGGGAGTGAAGGCTTGTCGCTCTCTCTGGGGAGCAGGACCGAGACGGTCTTTGGCAGGTATCCTCTCTATCCTGCTGCGCTTGTTGTTACTCTCTTTCTTGCCGTCTCTGTCTCTTTCCTTTCTTTTCTCCTCAATTCTAGAGGACTCACCTTGTCTGGCCCTTGTAATGTCCTCAACGTTCATGTATTTCTGGGCCTTCGCTAGTAACTCAGGCATGCTTTTTGGTGGGCGCTTCATCACCGAGAAAAGGAAGCTCGATGACCGGAAGCCTCACAGGAAGGCGGTCATGCCGACCTTTTCATCGGGCTCTTCAACCTGAAGGACTTCCTCGTTAAAACAAGTGAGGTAGCTTCTCAGGCTCTCATCTCTTTCATGTTTTATGCTTAGTAGGTGTGTGGCAAGCTTCTGGTGGCGACGTCCTCCAATAAAGTGTGACACGAAGGACCTACTCAGCTCAGCAAATGAGCCGATGGAGGCGGGGGAAATCTTGGCGAACCACTGTCGAGCGGAGCCCTTCAGGGTGGTTGGGAACGCTCAGCACATGATTTCGTCCGGGACGTTGTGCAGCTGCATCAAAGTCTTGAAGGTTTCAAGGTGGTCCAGTGGATCCTTCTTACCATCAAAAGTCTCGACGGATGGCATCTTGAATTTCTGAGGAAGTGGATAGTTTGCCACGTCAGGTTTGAAAGGTATATTAGTTCGACTTACCAGGTAGCCCACTGTTTCGGGTCCCTGTGCCTTCATGGCGTTGAAGACATCACTCAGCTGATTCTACACTTCCTTAATTTTTTCATCCCACTGATTAGGAGGAGGTCCTCTTGAATTACCACGGAAATGACTCATATGCTCCATGCTTTGGTTTTCATCCTTATCCTCTTGGAGAGGAGGGTCTCCACCATGGGGAACAGGAGCAGGGACTGGAAGAGGAGGTCCCTCATGGTGGGCCCCCTTGGCTGGGCGCCCAAGGGTGGGGCGCCCAAAGGGGGAGCTTCTTGATGACCAGGGAGTGGAGCTCCCCTAGCTTGAGGTCCGGGTTGCGCTCCTCCTTGTTGCTCGAGCATCAACTGCAGAATCTGTTGATTCTGGGCTATAAGTTGTTGCATGGTGTCCAACATCTGTTGTGCATTTGGGATCGGATTGGCGGGTGGAGGAGGAGCAACCTCCTCTTCTCGCACAGGATTGTCCTCAAGGGGATTCATGGATTTGACAAAGAAGATTTTTTAGAAGTGAGAACTTTGTCGTTTCCCACAGACGGCGCCAAACTGATGATGCACAAATCGGTTTGCACACCACAGTCAAGTGAACAATGTAAAATGCAGAAAAATAAGTAAAGAGAGAGAAGACAATGTTTATAGTGGTTCGGTCAACGAGACCTACGTCCACTTTCAATGGCTAAGTTTGTCGGGAACTTTATTAACTCCGGTGTGTTGGGAGAGTAGAGAATTACAAGAGGGAAGAGAGATGAGCTTGATTTTTGTGAGATGCCCCCCAAGTGTTGGGGGATGAGCTTACAATTTATAGTCGCCTACGTAATAATTGAATAGACGGTCATAACGGATTGAGGGCAACTTAATAGTATTAGATAGCTTGACGACCTCTCCTCTCCTCAGCGACCTCTCCCCTCTTTGGCGATCTCTCCTCTCCTCAACCAGCAAGGGAGTTATGGTTCTCTCCAAAGGTCTTGGTCAAAGGATGAGGGAATGTTGACTTTCTCCAAGCGGCGGGGGTGAGGCTTCCGAATGCTCCTTTAGTGGAGTAGCTCCCTGATGGGCTTGACTGGTCTGGAGCACCTAGGACCTGCTTGGTCTTCTATGAGCTTAGGCTCTTTTGGGCTTCATACCTGGATTGGATTATTTGGGTCTGGCCCATCAAATATTTTTAGGCCATTCGTTTTAAATTTGAGCAATTGTGTAAGAATTTTTTGTTTGTTATATAGTACCTTTAGGCACGGGTAATGACTAGTCTATATAATAAAGTAGTTAAATTTTTTTGTTTTTAGCTTTTTACGGATCAGATCTCTGGACGATTATTGATCCAACGGTTCTCATGCAAATTTTTTTTAAGACTCATATCTCTCATCCAACTCTCTCTTCCCATCTCATACTAACTAATACAAAGACCCCTATCTTATACTAACTCTCTCCCTACCTCACCCGGCACCTTTCTCTCTCCCTTTTCCTTATCTCTCATCTAACTCTATCTCCTTACTTCTACCCAAGATTCCTCTATCCTCTAACTCTCTCTCTCTCTCTCTAACTGTGCGTGTGTTTTGACTTTTTTGTGTGTTTTGTGTGAATGTGTGTTCTGGATTTTGTGTGTGTGCCTGTGTGTTCATGTGTGTGTTTATGTTTACTCATCATTTACCCAGAAAGTTGTAATCTTTCTCATCTTTGCCTTAAAATTTTTTATTAACAGATCTCTATTTCATGACTTCCATTGAGATTATTTCTTCATCAATTTTTTGTGGGTTTCTTGAATTTTGTGAATCATTGCAGGAAATCATCACATAGAATGAAATTGGCAAAAGGACTATCGGCAAGAAGAGGGGGATGAAAAGTTCAGTTTGAAGAAATATGCCAAACCTTAAAATGTAGTAGTCGATCATGTATTTGTGCATATTTGTTTTCATTTGATTTTATTAGTGTAGCAATAGATAGGAAGAATAGTGGTAAGGCTAATACAATATCGTTTAAGGTCGAAGCATTCAATTAAGAAACAATGTCGTTTAACATTGAAGCATTCAATCACGGAGCAACACTTCTTTTCTCTTGAAAGAGCAAGATTAACCAGAGGCATGTCCCTCATCACCCGTATTGTCATATGTGTTACACTTTGTATATGTACATGTATTTATGTTTTCATTTGAATAGCATCAAATGAAATTACTCCTCAGAATTGTTGTGTCATCAATTTCTCTTAATAAAATTCTAATTTTTTTTTGGCTTTTTATCAAATGATCAAATCTAGAAAATTCAGACTATTGAGGGAGGAATTTTGGTGTAAGTTATGTACATGAAATATGTCTAATATAAGCTACTCGTTTAGTGGGGGGCGGCTGTCTCTTAGAGTTGGTATAAAGATTATATTTTTGACTAATACTATAATTTGAAGTACTCCCCATGACTTGGTTCTAGATTAAAGCTGATGAACACAAATTTAATTGGGTCAGATCTAGTAAATCAAGTAAGCCCAAATTCGCTAGAAAGGTAGGCCCAGTCTGATTCATCAATTCGACCCAGTCCATAATTCAAGGAGCTCATGAAGATAAGAGCACGTGGGAGAGAGATTATCGGGATACTCACTCTCGAAGATTAATGCTATCTTAATTGTACTTACCTTTTGTAACTATCCTCCCCGAAGAATTAGTACCCTTACACTCACGTCACCGCCTCATCATGCCTATAAATTGTAAGCTCTCTCCATTGAGAGGGACATCTCACTACACATTGAGTTCTACCTCTACACCCCTCTACACATATAGCTTCTTTCTCTCCTAGCTATTGTATCTCTCCCGGAGCTAACCATTGTTCTCTACCCCGTTCACCTTACTTCATCAATAAAGACCCCCAACCACAGTTGCCGTTTCCCAGAGTGGAGTAAGTCACCCGGACTGAACCACTATATATTTGTGTGTTGACTCAATATTTACATTATTGTCATTGATTGTTTTATTAATTGTCAATTAATTACACCTTATCACACACTCGACTGTTGATCTTGCACGAGACTATTTTGTGCATCATCAAAAGCTAAGAGAGAGATTTAATACAGTAATGTAAGAAAACTTGACATAGAGAGATAAATAGTATATTGAATGAGACGAAAAAAAAAGGTATGATAACTTACAATTTGTGTAAACATGCACAGTTCAAAAGGATTCACAAGCTTCAAATGGTAAAACGCGAATTGATTTGTGATTTTGTCCTTAATGCTTATTTGTTTTACCTTTCATTTAGTTTACTACTCTTTAGTTTCCCAATAGAGTTTACTTATGGTTTTGATTTTTTAGACAATTAATGGTGCCAAAAGAATCCACAATCTAAGAATGATGGTTTAATCAACGACCCCCTCAAAAATTGAAAAGAGGTGATTATCTCTTTTTGGGTGCTCTGATGCACGTGTGTGTTGTGTAAATAATAGAGTAGAAACACTACACATGCATATATGGTCATTTGGTGCATTTTTTCTGATCTTCTTCTTCTCCTCATTATGATATGATTTTTCTTGGCGAGTTCGTGTGGTTGAGTTTATTAATGAAGTGATTTAGCAAATTGGACTTCTCTGCAAATTAAGGCATTTGGAATCATATTATTATTGCTCCAATTAACAAAGGAATGAAATGGGTAAATACATGATCCCATTTATGATTGATAATGTTTAGTTGTCCATGATCTTACAATACAATTCATGTTCATCTACAATATGGATATGGTTGCTTACAAATATCAATATCCATTGGTCTGCCCATTTGTGCAAGATGCCATCATTTCTCAAGGAAAGTTTCATGGGGGTCAGGGGCGGAGCCAGAAATTTTTTTTAGGGTGGGGCACACTAACATATTTTAATTTTTTTTTTAATAGACCGTAAAAGTTCATAAATTTATATTTAATACTTTTTAAACATAGAAGATTAAAAATCGATATACTCATAAACAAAAAAATAATAATTAAAATTTCTTATCGAGAATGCAACTAATTATTATTACTTACAATTGACTCTGGTATGCTTTTATTATTTGAAAGTGTTACAAATTAATTTTATCAATAATTTTTCTTTTATATATAAAATCGCGGTAACAATCTTCCATTTATGATCCTATAGTTTACTACATAACGACACACATTTTTATATAATAACGAAATAACCCTATAATTTAAAAAAAAATTATAAAATAACATCAATATGTTCAAAACATATTCGGACATGCCTAAAAATTAACAATTATATTAGTTGTACCTAATTTGAGATTTAATTAATGGAGACCCAATAGTTTGTGACCATTTAATAGACAGTAGAGTTTATTAAATATTAATGAGATTTAACTGATGGAGAGTCGGAGACCCATGGTTTGTGACCATTGGATAGACAATAGAGTTTATTAAATATTAAGACTCACTATTATACTTAATATCGGAATGTATTAGGTCCTAAAATTAGATTTCAATAACATTGTTCAAAAAATTAACAATTATTTAGGTATGAGTCTATTAAAATCAATATCACCAAAACACAATATTAGGGTGGACACAATTAAATATGGGTGGCAAAAAATTTTGTTTTTAATGTTGAGCCAAAAGTTTTATTTTTTTAATAGGTTTGAGTGGATTGTGATAGGTCAAATATTTGATTTTTTAATAAGGGTAGATAGTGATGGACTCAATTTTTTTTGTTTTAAATGGGCTTAATTTTTTAATTCTTTTGGGTAAATAATGTGGGCCTAATATTTTTATCTTAAATTTTGGGTGGGCACAAATAATATATTATACAAATATATAATATATATACATAACTAATAAAAAAAAATTGAGGGGGGCACTTGCCCACCCTGGCCCATGCCTCCTTCCACCCCTGATGGGGGTCCTTTTTTAGTTCTAAATCTATTGCGCATAGAGGGTGAAATTTTTTAGATTAAATTATGCGCATTTTTTTTTGAATTTATTGAGGCCAGAAAATTATTTAGTCCCTTAAAATGAATTATGTGCGCCATTTTTCCTTTGCTTGTGCTCATTTTTCTTAATTGTCGATTTTTTGGGTTATACATTGTCTTTATGTAATTTTTTTACGAGTAATATAGTACATTCAGACACGAGCAATTACTAGTTACTTATAAAAAAGTTCAATTCATATAAATATAGACATAGACACAAAAAAATGTATATAATTGTACTTATAAGTTATAAAAGAGTCCAAAAGAATTTGAAAATCAAATGCTACTTGTAAAAGAATTCAAAAAAATTTGAAAGTCAAATAATGTATAGCAACAAAAATTAGATAAAGGTATAGCAATATAAATAATTTTATAATAATAATTAAAGATAAAATAAAAAATTAAAAGTTTTTTACCTGACATTTATAAATAGTATATAAATATAAACAATAAAGTAAGAGATTTTGAATCCCTAAATTACAGAATCATTCGACCGTCCATGTTATTTTATTAATATTCATTGTTAATCTAATAGACAAAATTCACTACTTGAAATATATTTTCCCTCCTACAGAATCACAGTGCACAATTTCACCAGCCAAAGAATAACAGCATTGGTAAATCAATTTTTTGAGTATCCAATCAACTACTGGCAAGAATAGCTGCCACTTCAATCAACTCTCACATTCTCAGATTTTCCTTAGCACCAAAGTCCTTAAAAGAATTACAAAAGATTCCAATCTTGTGTAGGTATGTTGAGCATAGATAAAAATAAGCAGCAGTGCCCTTCAGCAGCATTTCTGCTAAGACTACAAATATATTCGTTACATTGACAAAACTTGAAAAAGAATTGAAATTCTAGCGCAAGGATTATTAATCAATTCTCCTCCTGGTAAGAATCCTTCTTAACTGAAACTAGGCTCTCCTTGTAGGGTAAAACTTGCAATCCAAAAGGAAACACATGAAGCTGAAGGTGTTTTAATCTTTTAGTATGGATGTCGTACAAAATCAACTCTCCTCCGGGACGTCGAAGTTTGTGGTATAGAAGCAGCTGGTTGTTGTTCCAAAATCCCAACGGACGATAAGGATATGGAAATGGATCTATAACGAATTTGCGAGTCCAAGGTTGTCGGCCCGCTCCAATCTTCTCCATCGTCCAAACTTCAAACGATTTACCCACCATCCCAAAGAAAAAAAAAATCACAGCAAGTGATCCATCCAACATTGAAAGAGTATGATAGTCTCTATAATAATATTTTGAAAGAGGAGAATTCTCTCATTCAGAATAAACTGGCATTGGTGTAACACGACACTCCTCACTATGTATGTCAAAGGAAATAATGATTGGATCACCCTCGCAAAAGCCCGACCAGTGAATCTCCCCATTCACATTTAATGTGCGGCCAGGATATCTGGTTGTGAAATATGGCAACTTAACATGTATAGGTCTCCAAGAATCCGCATTAAAGGAGTATACCTTTGCTCGGACCTCGTCCTTTTTCCTATCATTGCGCCTTCTGAATCCTAGAAGTTGAACCACCTTGTAATCCTTAGTTTTGTGATCAAAACCGTAACCTATATAGCATGTTAAGGCCAACTTATAGGGCGGAAATCCAAAGTTTGATGTAGGGAGAACTCTGTACTCTCTTGTTGCCGGGTTCCAAAGAATAATATGAAAGTATTTCTTCTTAGAAACGCTACTCCCATGCAGACATAGTATACCATTACAATGTCCTAGCACTTTAAATGGAGCACCATGCAGTTGAAGACTTAGAATTACATTCTGGGGTCGCCCACCTAGAGATTCATTGGGAAATAAGTAAAACCGGTTGACTTTCCGATGAAAATGCTTGATCAAGTGATGATGATTGAGATCATTCGAAGTAGCCCGATTGAGATGCATGTCGATAAAACTAGGGTTTCTGGTGAAAGCATTCCATGTTTTGCAAACGCACTTGAAACGCATCAAAGATTTCACATGCAATCTTGTTAAAACTTCAATCACCAAATCTTCAGGCAAACAGCAACTAGCCATTGGATCAATAAACAATGGTTTCTCTGCATAATTACAAACACATAACCGTAAATTCCGAAAGTAAGACAATCAAAACACTAACAAAGAATATAACTGAGATGAGACTCAACTAACCAACCTTGAATTCTCAATTAAGATCCAAAAGACCCTCAAAATATTGTAATTCTTTGTGTCTTGGGGCTGATAAGCTATTTATAAGAGACCTAAAGAATTGAAAATCTAAAGTTGAGATGAAACAGGAAACTAGGTATTCTAATTCTAATTCGTAGCTTTGATATATTTGCTAAGCAAAGGACGGTGGAAATTACTGCTGGATTCATCAGTATCTGGGTAGGAGATAGATTTCATGAGTTGAAGCAAAATTGAAGTACAATAGGACTGTTTCGTAAAGTTTTGAGGCGTTCAAAACTATCCTTCATATACATGTCGCTCCGGTTTAGGCTCCTATCTGTCTATTTGTAGTCACCATATAACACAAAAAACAACGCCAATATAGTTGATAACCCAGGTAAAGGGTCTAAGGTCTGAGGGTTATTCTAGCTCAGCTATTGTATGTCTTTGTAAGTGACGCCTCGATTTATGCAAACTTTAAATCAATAAAATATGGAAATACAATTTGGATCTAATGTGGGGACCTAATTCAATACAACAATTGGATCGGTAGTGAAGCCACATCTTTAAGTCATCAAATTAGGTCCCTATAGCATTGGTCACAAAATATACAAGCATTATAAACTCATACTGCAGCATGCAAGTTCACTGGTATTAGTTGATTCATCTATTACTGTAGTTATAGCTGATTAAACCATATCTGATGGTTACAGAATGTTTTTCAATGCACACTAACACAACATGAAGTTATAATAAAGCAAGAATGATGGGAGAGGTAGACTGCATATACCTAATCTTTGCCATTGTTTGCGTGGCTATCATGTGTAGATGTTGTTTGAATTATATAATTTCCAGGTTCTATATATATTTCATATTTTGATTCTGTCTCATTTGATTGCTAATATTATGAAAATTTCTCTTTTTTGGGAATTATTTTTGACATTATATGCCCTTTTCTACTTTGTTGTTAGTAAGATGTGAATCTATTGATTTCTATTCAGCTTAACTATGAAAAAGAATAATGGTCTTTGTTCTTTTAGGTCATTCTTGGGAATTCATAAAAGTATTTGTAATTTTTCTTTGGACCATTGTACATCCTGAAATATCCACAGTTGTCCATCAATGAAATTATTTACTCGATTAAATTTTTTTTGAAGAACCGTGTTTGTGTGCCGTGTGAGTAAACTTGCATTTAGGTATGTGACCAAGTAGATTCTTTCTAAATTTGATGTTTAGTATATGAACTATTTTGACTTGTCTATTATTGATTAAATGATTTATTATGTTAATAATATGTTGAGTTATGCAGCAGCAGTTAATTCCTGAATTTGCAGAGATTGATGAAAACTATTCATTAGTTCTTGAGCTTTCGGACATTGAACATCTCTTTAAGAAAAAACAAAAGGTTAGAAGTTTACAAGCAAATGTGACTCTCTCTCTCTCTCTCTCTCTCTCTCTCTCTCTCTCTCTCTCTCTCTCTCCAGCTTTTACAGAAAGATGAGCAAATGCGGGCCATCAAGATCCACTAAACCAAGATCAACAATTTCTTGCTTTCAATTGTTGCAATTCTCAGTATTCTATCAGCTCACTTAAGTTAACTTTACTAAGCTCAAGGATTTGATGATGAAAAATCAGTTATTGCAAGTTTAAGAAGTAAAGGCATATCTGCAATTAGAGTTACTAGATATTATGGGATGGTCAGCTTTTTGTAGCATTTTCCCAAAAAGTTAGAATTTCTTTTTGTATTCTAGCACATGTTTCAGCCAAATGAAATTTTGTATATTTTGTAAGCCAATTTACGTTCTTTCTACTTGTATGTTGAATTTTAAATTCAAGCTGGTGTTAACTTATGGTTGGAATTAAAAGTTCAGCTTTAGGTATTTCCATGGTCTTAACTATTGTGTGGTCATTGTATTATGTATTTTTTATGTATTAATCCTTCAACATGTTTGTTTGTGTGAGGGGGCTCAGGAATTGAACCTTCTTGATAGTCGATACCCCTAAGGTAAGTTGTGATACAGTTTATCTTGTTTATTTTTTCTCGATAAAAAAATTAGTAATATAATAGTTATAGACTTATAGTTGGGTTAAATGGTATTAGCAGTTCGGAATGCTAATACTTATATGTTATGGAATTTTGAAAATTTAGAGTTCTTTTTCATTCTATCTGTGTGGGTTTGCAGTAGTTAAAGCTCAAGATAGCTTCTGTCATAATGTCATAGTAGAGATTAATTAATGTACTGAATATGGTAGTGTTTCTTTGTTATATAACATCATAGATTTACTGTTGATGCCCTTACAAGAATTAGGAAAGTGTAAATGAGTTGCAACATGAAATCTTCTTCCTTTGCGGAACTGGAATATGATTCGAGGCTTTCCAATTCTGTCATTGACTTTGATAATTAGAAATTGTTGTCAATTGAATTGAACTTGGGGAAGCTAATTGGTTGGAAGGGAGACAACAATAGTTAAATTTCAAATTAGAGGTTGATGGTGTCTTTTGTAGATATTAGGTAATTGGAATATGAAAATATCAATGACATGGCTATTCTACAGTCCTTTTATAGATTTAAAAGAAAATTGCTTTGGTCCCACAAAGGAAAAATGTGATGTTAATTATACCAACGCTTAAAATATAAGTTTAGTGCATTTTTCCCTATTGCACGAAAACAGTAATTTTTGGAATTTCACTATTAATAGTTAGGCTTTTCTTTTATTTTCTATTTTTTTTTTAAATTTGGAGATATTAACTATTGGTAGTTTCAACAAATATATATATACTTGTGCACGCAAATGTATTTCTTCATTTACAGGTGTATTGTTGGTATGCCCAGTTTTTTGTTGTTGAAACATTTTTTAAGAATTTGTTTCATATGTTGAAACTTGAAATAGGTTGGAGTTGAGGAGAGGAGGCCCTAATGGGATGGATGTTGAAGGCCATGATGCATGCAATTGCAAATGCTTTAGAGCAAATGGAAAGAGAATTTTTAAATTAGACTCATTGATATAGTACATGTACAGGATCTGAACTAATTGTTGTTTTAATCAATTTCCAAGATTAGTCAAGTGGTTTTTGTTTCTATGACTGTAATACTGTCAGGATGTTCTCTGTATACAAATGTATCTATCTTTTTTGACTGGTTTGAATTGATTTTTATTTTTATGTATCGTGTTTAACATGTTGTTTGATACGTTTACTATGTCAGCTGACATTTTACCGCAATCTTCCTTTAATAATACAAATCATCAGGTATCAAAAACCACAATAGCATGAGTCATAACTTTCAAATCTATCACAGAAAATCAAAAATAAAATGAAAATTTTAACTCAAATTGATTCACGTGCAACGCACGTGTGCACCAACTAGTAAATTATAAAAGAGTACAAAAGAATTTGAAAATCAAATGCTACTTGTAAAAGAATTCAAAAAAATTTGAAAGTCAAATAATGTATAGCAACAAAAATTAGATAAAGGTATAGCAATATAAATAATTTTATAATAATAATTAAAGATAAAATAAAAAATTAAAAGTTTTTTACCTGACATTTATAAATAGTATATTAATATAAACAATAAAGTACAAGAGATTTTGAATCCCCAGATTACAGAATCATTCGAACGTCCATGTTATTTTATTAATATTCATTGTTAATCTAATAGACAAAATTCACTACTTGAAATATATTTTTCCCTCCTACAGAATCACAGTGCACAATTTCACCAGCCAAAGAATAACAGCATTGGTAAATCAATTTTTTGAGTATCCAATCAACTACTGGCAAGAATAGCTGCCACTTCACTCAACTCTCACATTCTCAGATTTTCCTTAGCACCAAAGTCCTTAAAAGAATTACAAAAGATTCCAATCTTGTGTAGGTATGTTGAGCATAGATAAAAATAAGCAGCAGTGCCCTTCAGCAGCATTTCTGCTAAGACTACAAATATATTTGTTACATTGACAAAACTGGAAAAAGAATTGAAATTCTAGCGCAAGGATTATTAATCAATTCTCCTCCTGGTAAGAATCCTTCTTAACTGAAACTAGGCTCTCCTTGTAGGGTAAAACTTGTAATCCAGAAGGAAACACATGAAGCTGAAGGTGTTTTAATCTTTTAGTATGGATGTCGTACAAAATCAACTCTCCTCCGGGACATCGAAGTTTGTGGTATAGAAGCAGCTGGTTGTTGTTCCAAAATCCCAACGGACGATAAGGATATGGAAATGGATCTATAACGAATTTGCGAGTCCAAGGTTGTCGGCCCGCTCCAATCTTCTCCATCGTCCAAACTTCAATCGATTTACCCACCATCCCAAAGCAAAAAAAAATCACAGCAAGTGATCCATCCAACATTGAAAGAGTATGATCGTCTCTATCATAATATTTCGAAAGAGGAGAATTCTCTCTTTCAGAATAAACTGGCATTGGTGTAACACGACACTCCTCACTACCTATGTCAAAGGAAAGAATGATTGGATCACCCTCGCAAAAGCCCGACCAGTGAATCTCCCCATTCACATATAATGTGCATCCAGGATATCCGGTTGTGAAATATGGCAACTTAACATGTATAGGTCTCCAAGAATCCGCATTAAAGGAGTATACCTTTGCTCGGACCTCGTCCTTTTTCCTATCATTGCGCCTTCTGAATCCTAGAAGTTGAACCACCTTGTAATCCTTAGTTTTGTGATCAAAACCATACCCTATATAGCATTCTTGGGCCAACTTATAGGGCGGAAATCCAAAGTTTGATGTCGGCAGAACTCTGTACTCTCTTGTTGCTGGGTTCCAAAGAATAATATGAAAGTATTTCTTCTTAGAAACGCTACTCCCATGCAGACATAGTATACCATTACAAGGTCCTAGCACTTTAAATGCAGCACCATGCAGTTGAAGACTTAGAATTACATTCTGGGGTCGCCCACCTAGAGATTCATTGGGAAATAAGTAAAACCGGTTGACTTTCATATCAAAATGCTTGATCAAGTGATGATGATTGAGATCATTTGAAGTCGCCCGATTGAGATGCATGTCGATAAAACTAGAGTTTCTGGTGAAAGCATTCCATGTTTTGCAAACGCACTTGAAACGCATCAAAGATTTCACAGACAATCTTGTTAAAACTTCAATCACCAAATCTTCAGGCAAACAGCAACTAGCCATTGGATCAATAAACAATGGTTTCTCTGCGTAATTACAAACACAAAACCGTAAATTCCGAAAGTAAGACAATCAAAACACCAACAAAGAATATAACTCAGATGAGACTCAACTAACGAGCCTTGAATTCTCAATTAAGATCCAAAAGACCCTCAAAATATTGTAATTCTTTGTGCCTTGGGGCTGATAAGCTATTTATAAGAGACCTAAAGAATTGAAAATCTAAAGTTGAGATGAAACAGGAAACTAGGTATTCTAATTCTAAAAATAATCAAAATAAAATAAAAATAAGAAACTCATAAAATTTTTGCCACATTATTCGTAGCTTTGATATATTTGCTAAGCAAAGGACGGTGGAAATTACTGCTGGATTCATCTGTATCTGGATAGGGGATAGATTTCATGAGTTGAAGCAAAATTGAAGTACAATAAGACTGTTTCGTAAAGTGTTGAGGCGTTCAAAACTATCCTTCATGTATCTATTTGTAGTCACTATATAACACAAAAAACAACGCCAATATAGTTGATAACCCGGGTAAATCAGTAGATAAGCCAGGTAAATATCAACTGTCCAGCAAAACAACCGCAAGTCACATATCCTTAAGCAGAAAAAATAGAAAACAACAGTAAATATCAAGAGATAGCACTAATTAAACAGTCCGAAAAACATACATCCCCATAATATTGTACCAATCATGAACAAAATACCCACTGTGAAAACATGGACATTAGATTCACAACAAACAACAGTGGCAGTGGCGAGGGTAACATTACAATTTGCAATGGAAGAATGCACTTTTGGAAAATATAAGAGTTGGAGACAATCAAACATTGAAGTGGAATTTAGACTGCAGAAAAGTCTAAAACTTCATGTTCTACAAAATATTTCAGAATTCACAAATACATCACTGTGACAGGGGTCCCCTTTTCCTAACAGTAGCAATTTGTGATTCTTTATGCTATGGAGCAAAAAATCAGAGAGACGGAGGGAGAGTGACCTTAGCTAGGGGGCCGGACTCGCTGGATCTGGATTTGGATCTGGTGGAGCTGGTGGCGAGAGAGGGAGATGAGAAGACAGTATCGCGCAGGGTCCTGCTGGTGGCGTTGGCGGTGCGCTGATGGAACGGAGATTACCTATCGCTGGTGTCAGCGGTGTCGATTCTGCGAGAGAGATAGGGTTTTGGTTAGGGCGGCGTGTGAGAGAGAGAGAGAGAGAAGGCAGAGGAGAGGAAATTAAGGAAGTGAATGGTTACTCCAATTGAAGTAGGAGACTTGTGGTCGGTGACTCGGTGTTGCCCGTGAGTAATTTAAAGGGTTAATCACAAAATAGCCTCTCTAAGTTTAGGTCTTGTTGCAATCAATTCTTTATAATTTTAATTTTAACATTTGACCCCTTAAAGTTTGAAAGATTTTCAATTAACGCATACCATTAGTTTTTCACTGTCAAAAATGAAGGAAAGGATTCATGTGATAGAAAATTCAATGAGAATACAGATTTACCGTTTTCCTCTCTTATGCTTAAAAAACCTCTTTTCCTATTAGCTACTTGGCTGCTGAACTTTCTTCTTCTTCTGATGAACCCCCGAACAATAGCCAAATCATTAACCTCTCTCACTCCTCTGGTTATTGGTTATCCAACTCAGCCCCCCACCTTCAATAGCAGCCCCAACTAAACCCCTCTCCCCCTAAGAAACTTCTTCCCAAAAGATACCATTAGCACCAAACACCAAAAACAACCCAACACCAAAAAAATCCAACCTCAGTAAGAAGCACACAATATCCCCACACCGGCAAACCCCCTTGGGCCTTGACAAAGTTGTCTCCCACAAAAGATAACAACCCCTCAAACACCCCCTAAACCTTCACTATTCATCACCCAATAGCTTCACCCTCTATGCATCTTTGTACACATACGTGGGTGGGAATACTGAGAAGAAAGAAAATAACATTAAAGACTAAGGATATGTTAGGAATTTTAGATTTTCCATCCACTTAGTCATTTAATTTAGTCCCTTTAAAATTTTAAGAGGGGCAAATTGTTTAATTTGAAACTAAAAGGAGTTGATTGCAACATAAGTAAAATTTGGAGGGGTATTTTATAATTAATTATAATTTAAATAATAATATTTTGGTCCCTCCCTTAAAGCTCAAAGGATAGCTGGCCCAACAAGTTAGCAAATAAAGTCTGGGGTTTAGGCTCCATAGTCCATCCTCAAGGAAGGCCCTAAATTTTAATGTCCAAAATTAGTACCTATCAAAAATTTAGATCCATGAAATTTTGAAGCCCAAGAAAAAGTCCTATAAAAATATAAGCCCAATCTAAAAATCTTAAATTTAATAATTTGGGCACATAATCTAACCCACACCATTAAAAACCAAAAAAATTAAAAGTTATATAAAAAAAAGGGTAAATTGGAAGGGGGTATACTAAATTGAATTTAATTGTAAAAAAGTAGACAGAAAAAATGTAAAGTAAGGAAGTCCTTAATTTTAGATCTTAATTGTGTACAAGTACATAATTTAAAATTTTTGAATTTTCCTTTGACATTTGTATCCTCACTTAAATCATGCGATTATTTTTGGAAACTATTTGTTTTTCAAATTATATTTATGCATTAAAAATATCTTAATTTAATGAAAAATTTGATTCTTCCGTTTATTTTGAGGATAAATCAGTTGGTTCGAATTTTAAATTTTGCAACAGTATTATTTGTTATCTTCTTCTTCTTTAGTCTGGAAGCAATTTATCAGTGCAAGTCCGAAACATTATTTCATCCTTATCATTCAATCTAAGCAATTACAAGGTTTGAATTCATGACTCCATTAGGTTTATGTCTGTCATTTTAAAGGTGATTATACTATTTTTTTAAATGCGAACACCATAATCGAAGTTCATCATGTATATACGTTTACAATGTAACAATAACAATGTAAAAATTTACTTACACAAAACACTGTACTGTTACATTTTGTCAAACATATATTTGCATATAACTTCATTGTAACAGTCTAGCTCTGTTTTGAATTTGTTTCCACATTCACAAACCACTTAACACTATCTGTGTTATATTTCAACTTAACCCAAATTAGGATTAGAGCCTTTAAAGCTCTATAAATACTTTTATGTAGGAGGTGCATATATATGATATACAACAACTTTCTTGCTAGCACAAGAAGAACCACCTCTCATTATCTCTCTCTACTAGTTTATCAATGGTTGAAGTAGATCCTTCAAGTTTGTCAATTCCTGTGGATACCGATAGAGGCCAAACGTTTGCGAGGCTTGGGGTAAAGATCAAATTCAGATTTGAAGATTTAAAGTTTTTGAGAATGCTTGAAGATTGCTAAAGACACGCTTCAAGAGGTAACCCTTAATCTTCTCTATAGATCTAAGGCTTCTCGGTTTGTATTAAACATGAATAGATCTTGGTATGAGGAATCAAATTATTATTTTTAAATTCCGCTGCATTTATTATATGATTCCTTTCACTCCCCGCGTGGATGGTCTGCTTTCAATCAGACCGAAAAGAGGATTTGTCGAGGTGCGTGTAAACTAGGTCAAATACTCCTGACTGTTGAACCAAAAAATAAATAAAAATGAGTCATTCACATCCTAATAATACTGCGATAATTTTTTTGTTATGACCAAAAACATTAAATTTTTTTTATTTTTTTTTTATAGAGAACAATAAGAAATAGCAGTTTTTTTTTTTTAAAAAAAAGAAGAAGATCTCCGCTTGAAAATATTTTTCTCCGTATCACATTTAAAATGCAAATCCACAATATGTATAGTGGACTCCAATGGAGGCTATTGTTGAACAATGTTAATTCCTAAAACCCAAGGCTTACCAATTACAAGATAAAGGTGAGATTTCTATATTCACAATGAACAAATCCACCTCTATTAAAACTTTAATTTCCAAAAGAAGAAGAAAAAATCATTGTTCCATTACAATGCTCTTTTCTTAATTAGATGATACATTATAATTAATGACATTTAATGTGTGCCAAAGTATATCTTGAATTACTTGAGAAAATGCACAAATAGGCATGTGATATTATAGAATTGTTTTTTCCAAAAGAAAGTTATGATTTAAAGAGAATCGGGGTATAAAAATAAAAGTCGTACCCCTGAAAACTATTTCAGCAAATAAATTTGTCGTTTTTTCAAGTATACAATGACATTATCGTTTAATACTGACAGATTTGTTCTTTTTTTGAGAAAGAACAAAAGTTTCTTTCAACAATAAAGGAATTTTAAATCTAGGCGGAAGTTGTCGTTTTTGATGCGGACATAATTATTTCTTTGAAAGAAAATTCCATTGATAAACTCCAACAAAAGTAAATCCTAAATACGACAATTTGTTTGAAACGATTCTGATAATCGATGATTCTGACACCGAATAACGAACTAGATATAATATTTGTAATTGTGTGATTGTAAATATTATGTTGAAACGTGATGTCAAAAAGATAATCAAATGAATTGAAAAGGAATACAACAATCAAATATTTACCTAAACATTTGCCATACAAGTCAAAAGAATATCATCCAATGCATCTAACCTATTTTGATTGGTCCATGTCTAAATCCAATTCTTTTATTAGCCTAGAAATTCATCATCACCTTTATCTTCCTAAGAAAAAGTAAAAAATGAGTCACCTTTGCAAAAACTACGTCCAACTTTAACTTTAGTTTCCAACTAGGGTGGTAAAAGAGTCAAACGAATGAATTCAAGTCCGAGCCTAATGAGTTTATTTTTAAAAATAAGTCCAAAAAGGTATTCAAACTCAATCCGTTTCTAAACGAACGAGCTCAAGTCGAACTCAAAACCAACCGAACGTGAGTACTCGACTATTTTATATATAAATGAGTCAAACGTTACAAGTTCGAACACAGAACAAATCAAGTTTATATAGCTCATTTTCTAAAAGAGCTTACAAAATTGTTCGAACTCGGCTTGTTTTCTAAACGAACGAGTTTAAAACGAGCCGAATTTGAGTAGCTTGGATCGTTTATTACCCTATAATCGCAACCATAAGCCCAAAACAAATCATTCCTTCCACAAAAAAAATAAAATAATAAAAAATAAAAAACATGGAAATGACCATCTTGAAAAAGTTGGGGTAGGTATTAGTGGGCCTTATGAATGAGTTGTTACAATTTTCAGCCCATATGCTTTGTTCCTGAATCAATAGAGAGGCCCAAGCCCGTTTTAAAAATCTGAGACATTTTGCTTTCCTGCCCAAATTTCTCGCTTTTTTTGAATTTAGGGTCATTGGGAGGCCGGTACCTCCCAAAAAACTTAATAGGATAAAAATATACTTTTTAAAATAATTGGGATAAAAGTACATGTGCTAAAAAAAAGTCATAAAAACCTTTTTACCCCTACCATAAATAGTGCATACCTAATTGAATGTGAAACTTTCAAGATTAGAATGTGAGACTTTCAATATTTCTTTTGATATTTGTGTATCATTTGAATTTTGAAATTTCATATATATATATATATAGGGAGTCGAAAAAGAGAGACATGATATAAATCGTTATGCAAACAGTGTCATCAAAGAGAGACACGATATAATGACAATGGGGGTCCAATCAGTGGCATCATGACATTTTTTCGATTCCCTCTTTAGGTGCAACTCTTTGAGTGGACAAAATATATATTGTCATCATTTATGTACAATCTACTGTTGTCACTATTTACTGACACTGTTTGGGCACTATGAAGGGACATTCCATGATGCCACTGATTGGACCCCAATGTCATTATATCGTGTCTCTCTTTGGTGACACTGTTTGTATGACAATTTATATCGTGTCTCTCTTTGGTGACACTATTTGCATGACGATTTATATTGTGTCTCTCTTTTTCGACTCCCTATATATATATATATGTATATATGAAATTTCAAAATTTAAATGATACACAAATATAAAAAAGAATCTTGAAAGTCTCACATTCTAATCTTGAAAGTCTCACATTTAATTAAGTATGCACTATTTATGATAGGGGTAATTATGGAATACAATTTAGAAGAATTTAAAAATGTTTTAAAATGTGTACTTATTGACAACTATTTAATGAAAAAGAGGACTTAAAGGAGGATAAGCTTGAAGGCGGTACTTAATGCGAAATAAATTTTGAAAAAAGTACTCACATTCCATTATCTCTTGAATTTATTTACTTTACCGTTTACTTGTAATGGCGGTGTAAAGTGATCGGAAGGGAGTGAAGCGATTCAGAGAAACCAATCACTATATTGTTCGATCCTTGCTCCTAAAACCTATTGAATCTACTCTCTGTACCATATACAATCCAGTTTAGAAGAATTCATCGTTGAAGAGCGAGTTCGGAGTCGAACCAGAGATGGGGATTGAGATGGAATCGGGGCCGATGACGACCGACGAGTTCATGGACGCCGGCGCCGAGTCAACTCGGGACAGATCTAGAGCTCCGAGGCTAGTCATTAAAGAGATGGTTATGAGGAACTTCAAATCATACGAGGGCGAACAACGCGTTGGCCTCTTTCACAAGGTTAGGGTTTCTGTCTTTCTTTCTCTGTCAAAGATCCAAGCCCAAAATTTAGGGTTATTTTCTTGTAGGTACACGTGTATAGGTATATGTGTTTTGGTATATAGAAATTCACTGATTTGCATGTTTTGTCTTGATTACTGCGGAAAATATTTGAATCTATTACCAATATACAGTCAAAATAAAACATATTTACCAATTTACCGCCGTTTTCAACATATTTACCAAACTACGGCAGTTTTAAAAGCGGAAACAAGAAAGCCGACTTCATTTAAAAGCGGAATTAACAATTCCGACTTTATGGTGTAAAGCGGGTTTGGTAGAGCCGCCTTCATATAGAAAGCGGATTTGGGAAACCCGCTTTCACGTGGAAAACGGATATGGTACATCCGTTTTTTGTTGAACATATTCTTTTGCTGTTGTCTGTTTTCTCCAACTTTGGCTGTGAAACAAAAACAATAAAGAATACCAGTAGATCATGTACGAACATATAATATTGTATCAGAAGCAGAAAGGCTAGCTACTGGAATAGGTATAGGTAATCATGAAATGTAACCTTTTAATTTTGGGGAAACTCTACAACATTAAATTTTTTTTTTTGGTATAGGTATCATTGATTATTATTTTTTATGATAAAAAATTATAATTTGTAAAAAATTATAATTTTTTTAAGGTGTAAATTATAATTTTTTTAAGATTAAATTATAATTTTTTTAAGGTGTGAATTATAATTTTTTTAAGATTAAATTATAATTTTTTTAAGGTGTAAATTATAATTCTTTTAAGATTAAATTATAATTTTTTTAAGGTGTAAATTATAATTGTTTTAAGATTAAATTATAATTTTTTTAAGGTGTGAATTATAATTTTTTTAAGGTGTAAATTATAATTTTTTTAAGATTAAATTATAATTTTTTTAAGGTGTAAATTATAATTCTTTTAACATTAAATTATAATTTTTTTAAGGTGTAAATTATAATTGTTTTAAGATTAAATTATAATTTTTTTAAGGTGTAAATTATAATTTTTTTAAGATTAAATTATAATTTTTTTAAGGTGTGAATTATAATTTTTTTAAGGTGTAAATTATAATTTTTTTAAGATTAAATTATAATTTTTTTAAGGTGTAAATTATAATTCTTTTAAGATTAAATTATAATTTTTTTAAGGTGTAAATTATAATTGTTTTAAGATTAAATTATAATTTTTTTAAGGTGTGAATTATAATTTTTTTAAGGTGTAAATTATAATTTTTTTAAGATTAAATTATAATTTTTTTAAGGTGTAAATTATAATTCTTTTAAAATTAAATTATAATTTTTTTAAGGTGTAAATTATAATTTTAAAGGATATAATTGACCACAGAAAGTTGGGATCGATACTGCAAATTCATGATTAATTATAGGTGTTTATGATCGACCATAACTTTTTTTTAAATAGTTATTTTTTTTTAAATTATAATTTTATCATAAAAAATAATAATCAATAATATATACCAAAAAAAAAATTTAATGTCGTAGAGTTTCCCCAAAAGTAAAAGGCTACATTTCATGATTACCTATACCTATTCCAGTAGCTAACCTTTCTGCTTCTGATACAGTATTATATGTTCGTGCATGATCTACTGTTATTCTTTATTGTTTTTGTTTCACAGCCAAAGTTGGAGAAAACAGACAACTGCAAATGAATATGTTCAACAAAAAACGAATGTACCATATCCGCTTTCCACGTGAAAGCGGCTTTCCCAAATCCGCTTTCTACATGAAGGCGGCTCTACCAAACCCGCTTTACACCATAAAGTCGGAATTGTTAATTCCGCTTTTAAATGAAGTCGAATTTCTTGTTTCCGCTTTTAAAACTGCCGTAGTTTGGTAAATATGTTGAAAACGGCGGTAAATTGGTAAATGTGTTTTATTTTGACTGTATATTGGTAATAGATTCGAAAATATTTTGTGAGCAGAGTTTTTCAGCAGTGGTTGGTCCTAATGGTAGTGGGAAGAGCAACGTGATTGATGCTATGCTATTCGTGTTTGGAAAAAAGAGCCAAACAGGTGAAACTAGTTCCATTTTTCTCTTCATCTTGATTACAATATAGGCTCTGTTTGGTTCCTGAGAAAACTTGGGAAAGGACAGGAACGAAAATTCAGAATTGTATCCTTTTTCCTTTTTGTATTGGATTAATTTAGTATTGGAAAAGAAAATAAAAAGAAGGAAAGAAAGAAATAAACTGCAACTAACTGATTTTATGCACCCACGAAAAAGTAATGGGGGAAAAAAGAATGCTTCAGTTCATGCAAGTACACCGTATGACTGAGTGGGGTGTTAGAACTACTTCGATGCAAAACAGCTGATAACAGACAGTCCACATATTAAATTACACTAGTTACTTTTCCATGCGTTTTCGTAGAAGCCAAAGGGAGAGCTAGTGGAAAGAATCAGATCAGATGTGACCAGTTAGTACATTATCCAAATAATTTTCCAAATTATATGCTGAAATATTTTCTGTAATTGGCAGATGCTTCTCAACAAGGTGTTGGAGCTAATTCACAATTCCACTAATCACCAGAATTTGGACAGTGCTGGTGTGTCTGTTCACTTTCAGGAGATCATTGATTTGGTAAAGAAGTTTTTGCTTTTAGACCTATTTTCATAGATTGTACTTGAGGAATTTCTAGCCTTTTCATTTTTCTTGACGACGCACTTCTGTTGATATAGGATGATGGGACATATGAAGCTGTTCCGGGAAGTGATTTTGTAATAACCCGTGTTGCATTTCGAGATAATTCCTCCAAGTACTATATTAATGACCGCACGAGTAATTTTACTGAGGTTACAAAAAAATTGAAAGGAAAAGGAGTGGACTTGGACAATAACCGTTTTTTGATTCTTCAGGTTCTGAAGTCATTACAAACTGATTGTAGTTCGAGTAACTGCTGATGGCTTTCAAATGGTTTAAAAATGGTGGTTGGCTTTTATCAGGGTGAGGTGGAGCAGATTTCACTGATGAAGCCAAAGGCTCAAGGTCCCCATGATGAAGGTTTCTTTGAATATCTCGAGGATATAATTGGAACTAACAAATATGTGGAAAAGATTGACGAATCATATAAGCAGTGAGTTTTTCTCATTGTGTAAAATAAGTTGTTCTTGCTTTTTATACATTTAATGACTTGTGCGTCTGCATAGGAAATTCTTGCTATTTAGCTAAAACTAATCATATTTTCAAAGACCAATTTTTATAAATATTATTGGATATGATTGCATTGCCTACTTTGATAAAATCTTTGGTGAATGATCTCTCACATTGAAAAATTGAAGTAGCCAAATTTAGAATCTGCTATATTCTTCATTAAGATGCATATCAGATCCTGCCAATGATTTATTTGTATTCTAACGTGAACAACTTTTTCTACACACTACTTAGATATGAGATTGTCTATGCTGACCTCACTGACATTGATGGGTATTACTAAGAGTTTTTGTGCTGATTGCATCTTATTTTGCTCACTCTCATCTGCTAATTCTTGCTGTTTTCACAGGCTAGAAGCCCGTAACGAGAGAAGGTCTGGGGTAGTGCAGATGGTTAAGTTGGCAGAAAAAGAAAGAGAGAGATTGCAGGTGTATTTATAGCAATGCAGGGTTTTACAGTTTCCTTAAATAGAATTTATGGAATTAGTAATACTTTTCTTTGTCTCAGGATGTGAAAAACGAAGCTGAAGCCTACATGCTTAAGGAGTTGTCACTGTTGAAATGGCAAGAGAAAGCCACAAAATTGGCTTCTGAAGACAACTCCGCTAAAATGGTGGAATTGCAAGCTAATGTGTCCAGCCTTGAAGAAAATCTGAAAAATGAAAGGTAGTTTTGGTCGGAACAAGGGTTGTATTAGTATATGTTTTTGTAATGTGAAAATTATATAAAAAGGAAGTGATGGCATCATTTTTCAGGGAGAAGATTTGAGATAATAAAGAAACATTGAAGGAGCTTGAGAGTTTGCACATGAAGTATATGAAGAAACAAGAGGTCTGTATTACAAAGATCTAATGATTTATGTGCAATTGCTCCTAGGAAAATTTTTACGCATTTGTCCTGCAGGGTTTCCCTGTTGTAAGAGTAAATTTTTGGTTTTAAGATATGCATGCCTTGTCTTAAGGTTTCTTTGCTTTTGTTTTCAAATCTAGGAACTTGATAGCGGACTTAGGCGTTGCAAGGATGAATTCAAGGAGTTTGAAAGACAGGATGTTAAATACAGTGAAGATTTAAAGCACATGAAGCAAAAGATCAAGAAGCTCGATGAGAAAGTTGACAAGGTATGGGAACAATTGGTCTCCACTTGTATTGAAACTAATGCATGTATCTTACTTTGGGTTCCACTGTAGGATTCAACAAAGATTACTGACATAACAAAAGAGTGCGAGGAGTCAACAAATCTCATACCCCAACTGGAGGAAGACATTCCCAAATTGCAAAAACTCTTTCTTGATGAAGAGAAAGTCTTAGAGGAAATTAAGGAGAATTCCAAAGGTATTTTCTTTCAATGTAAACAATTAAGATACAAGTATCAAAGCTGCTATGAATTTCATTTCACATGCTGCTGCATTAAGGGTGTGATAAATATGTTTGCTCTCTGAGAAGAAAGTGTTTAATGTTGTCCCTTTGTTTTAATCGGTTGAGAAACAGTTGAAACCGAGATGTTCCGTGGTGAGCTAGCAAAGGTTCGTGTTGAACTAGAACCTCGGGAAAAACAATTGATTGAGCACAATGGAAAACTTGAAGTTACGTCTACCGAAAGAAAACTTTTGAATGAGAAGGTGAGTTGGCATTTGATTGAGTCTCGTCGAGAGTAATTTGTTAATGATCAACAAATGGTTGACCGATCCAGATAACATATGGGCTCTGCTATTTTCTGTTTCTTGGAACTTTCACTATTTGATTTTTATGTAGAGCTAGATGTCATAGCTGTGCATTGTTCTATTGTGGACTTTTTCAGCATGAAGCTGGCCGTGCTGTGATGATGCTTAAAAGAAGATGTTTGACATACAGATGAGAATTGAAACAATGACTTCAAGTTTAAAAAATATTCAAAATGAATTAGCGAAAAGCAAACTTGAAGCAGTGGAAGCTCGTAAACTAGAGCAAGTATGTTTTATTGACACCTGTTTTGTACTTTTTCATGTTCTGTGGTTCATTCATCACCGTCATTGGATATGTTGCGAGTACTTTGACTCTTTACAGGAGTCTCTCAAAGAACAAGAAAAATTGATTACTCTTGAATTAGCTGCAAGACAAAAGGTTACCGAGCTTGTGTCTGTTATGGAATCTGAAAAGAGTCAGGGATCTGTCTTAAAAGCAATACTGCAAGCTAAAGACTCAAACATCATAGATGGTATTTATGGTCGAATGGGCGATCTAGGCGCTATTGATGGTGAGGATCGTGTATATAACGATCAGTCAGTCATTTTCTAATAGTTTTACCATCTCTGTGTTTCTCAAGTGGAAATATGGTAAGAGTACAACAGTGCGTGTGTTGAGTTTAAATGGAAATTCTATGCTGGAATTTTTCTAGTGTTTCTTCAAAAAGAGTTAGATGAAAAGAATAAGAATATAATAAATGCCCATGAAGGAAAACCTTCAATATCCATTTCTTCTCATTAGCATTGGGCTAACAATTGAGGTTGTGGATTCAATCTAAGGGTAGCCACTCTGTGCATATAATATCAAAGGTTTGGTTGGGTCCCCAGTGTATCCTATCTGCACCTACCATAAAGACAAAAAAAAATTGGGTAATGACCCTTTCTATTTTCGAAAAAGTCAAAAGAGCCTTAGTCATTCTAATGAACAGGGGTACATTTGTTAAACGGATCAATTGGTGAGATTATGCTCATGACAACTCAAAGTTGTGGTTTTTTGTTCAGAGTGGCAATAACAGATCTTATAGTGATAAATTAGGACTTCAAAATGCATTTAACTAGGGTTCTTGAACTTAATAAAGTAATGAAGTCATTCCTTTCTTTGCTTAGAAGCATTATCCGCGTAGTTTCTGTGATCACTATTTCTCGTGATAGCATATAATACTGATTTTTCTTGTACCCTAACTTTGAATTGACTCCCTTCTTTGATTATGTTTGTCCTTGCAGCAAAATATGATGTTGCCATATCAACAGCATGCCCTAGACTTGATTATATTGTTGTGGAAACACCTGCTGCAGCACAAGCTTGCGAGGAGTTACTTTGCAGTAAAAACCTTGGTGTTGCAACTTTCATGATTTTGGTAGATATTTCATAAGAATCATAACAAGTGATGCTTAACATGCTTGCTGTATATTTTATGTTCATATTTGTTACTACTGGTTAAAATGAAGTTTCCAACACCTAACTCAAAGAATTTGGCTTTGGGGGTGACAAGTCAATTCAAGTGGGTAAAGTCAATAATATTTAGTCAGCCGTTGCCAACATATTATGCTTGCTGTTTCCAGAGTCTTGCCCTTGTGTCATTTTTCCTTCCACTTGAAAGTATAATTGTCACTGTGTTGCACACAGTGGGTTTGATTTGCACAGGGACTTGCGCAGGTAACAATAGAGATAGAATGAAAAAGAACACTCGTCAGTGAGTTTCTTTGTTTTGAGATGTTTAGGTTTATGCTATGAACCATTGAACTTTGTCCCTTTTGCATTTGTCACAGCAGTTCTAGTGTTGTTTTAGAAATGCAAAAGGGACATGGCTTTGTGACTTGGATCTCTCTGCTGGTGACGTCATTATGATTACAAACCACTTGTGGGTTATATAGATTCGTAACTTGGATTGAACAAAACTTTTTCGGGTATCTGATTAGACTGGTAATTATTCTTCTTTTCAGGAAAAACAAGTTGATCATTTGCCTAGATTGAGGGAAAAATTAGCACCCCAGAAGGTGTTCCACGCCTGTTTGATCTGATTAAAGTCTAGGATGATAAAATGAAACTTGCTTTCTTTGCAGCATTGGGGGAAACTGGTAGCTAAAGACATTGATCAGGTAGATTATGCTTTTCTATATGGAATATATTCTGTATGACAATTGATGCACACAAAGGAACCGAAATTTGATATGCTTTTGTTAGTTTTCAAAAGAGTGACGCGTGCATACACATGTTATATATTAAAATTCTTGGAAGGGAAAATAAGGATTAATTGGCTGTCAATCAGATTCAATCCCTTCCCACCTAGCCACCTTTGTTCCTTTAAAGACATGCTCTAAGCCGTTGAGTTTGAAGGAGTAGTTGGCGCAAGTCTAGACACTCTATAGCAAAAAAATTGATTGTCAAATAGAAACAGGTCATAAAACAATCAAGAAATTAACGAAGGCGATTGAGGAATCAAAGGAGAGAGAGTGACTGCTTATGGAGAAGGAGAATTTACTCTCTACCTTCAAAGAGATCGAACAAAAGGCATTTACAGTTCAGGAGAACTATAAGAAAACACAGGAGGTTATATTTGTTCATTTATGTTCTTTACACCTATGATGTTGAACCAGTTGCGAGAGTTGCTTTTGTGATCGATGCATTTTTTTTCTCTTCTGATTTGTGTAGTTAATCGATCAACACAAAGATGTGCTGGATAGAGCAAAGCATGACTATGAACAACTGAAGAAAACTGTTGAGGAACTGCGGGCATCTGAGGTTTTGTGCCAGTACCATCTTTTTTTGTTGCCTCTGATCTCATCTGATTGAGTATGTTGTAACATGTTGGCATTAATTGAGCAGGTTGATGCTGACTACAAGTTACAAGATATGAAAAAGGTATCCAAGGAGTTGGAAATGAAGGAGAAAGGTTACAAGAAAAAGCTTGATGATTTGCATATTGCTTTCTTGAAGCATATGGAGTAGTAAGCCCCCTAGAAAAAATGGGTCTTAGGATTAGGTTGCATATTGAGTTTTAATTATTTTTTAACCTATAATTTATAATTTTCTATTTTTCTGTGGTTACATGATTTGGAAAGAATTAGTGGACCCTGAAAAGCTTCAAGCAACACTATCAGATGAAACTCTTGCTGAATCTTAGAAGGGCCCTGAAATGGTGGCTCTGCTTGAAGCACAACTGAAAGAGATGAACCCAAATCTTGATTCTATCTCAGAGTACGCATTTCTTTTCAGTAATGGAAGATGACACTCATTTGTTAAACTATTTTCCACGCTAAGTGTGCTCATTCTTACAGATACCAAAAGAAAGTGTCCTTGTACAATGAACGGGTAGAGGATCTCAATGCAACAACTCAGCAACGTGATGATGTAAAGAAGCAATACGATGAATGGAGAAAGAGAAGGCAAGTCTTTCTTGTTCTTATAATTTATATTTTATTTCTTCCTACAGTGCTTTCAATTATTTATCATTTGTCAACCACATTGGTTTCAATTTTCTGGTTAGATGAGTTCATGGCAGAATTTAACACACTATCTTTGAAGCTGAAGGAAATGTATCAGGTCTTTTAACTCATTGCTTCTGAATCCCTCTCTCTCCCCACCACCGAATGCCCTGGGTAGCAGGCTATTAGCCCTCTGTAAATTTCTTAGTTGTTCTTGTTTGTGATTTGGGATTTTGTTGGATGAATGATCGGAACATGCATGTACAACTGCTCATGTTGATGAAATTTCTGTCTTGGCATTGAGGATGCTATTTCTTATTGGTGCCATTGCCCTAAATTTAGTTCTGTTTTTTTCTGAGAGAGCCTTTACCTTGTTCTCCTCTATCTGTCACAAATGCTATACTTAAATTTTGTGCATTTGCAATATGGATGATGCTTGTATTTGAGATTTCCCACGGTTGTTGCATCAAGCTTCTACACTTCGCATGTTCTTTCTATGCTCCATTTTTGGGTTGATTGCAATGTTTATGATCTTGGAACAGATGATCACACTTGGAGGAGATGCAGAACTTGAGCTGGTGGACTCTTTGAATCCTTTCTCTGAAGGTGTTGTTTTCAGTGTTAGGCCACCTAAGAAGAGCTGGAAGAATATTGCAAATTTATCTGGTGGTGAAAAGGTATGCTCTCAAAAACATCGATTGCTTTAATATATTTTTCCTCTTACTGTTTGCTCTAAAAATAATTTGCCCACTATTATTTCCATCATTACTACTTTTTGACCCGTGATGTTTGCTTGTTGCGTTCAGACTCTCAGCTCATTATCACTTGTTTTTGCACTCCACCACTACAAACCCACACCGCTATATGTAATGGATGAGATTGATGCTGCTCTGGGTATATTTATTTACTGTAAAACATATATTTTTGCCAAAAAGATTCCATTTTTTACCACATGTTTATCTCATTAATCTTCACTTGTTTGTCTGGTTTACATGTTCTGACAGATTTTAAAAATGTTTCCATTGTGGGGCACTATGTGAAAGACCGTACAAAGGATGCACAGTTTATCATCATAAGGTAGATTTGATGCAATTGTGGGTTATTATGGAGTTATAATCGGTGTTATTACTAATTTCATCTGCATTCCACCTGCAGCCTTAGAAACAATATGTTCGAGTTGGCAGATCGACTTGTTGGAATTTATAAAACTGATAATTGCACCAAGAGCATTACTATCAACCCAGGGAGTTTTGTGGTTTGCCAAAAAGCTGCTTAATGGGGGCATTTCAAGCATTGTAAGTTCAGTTCAATGTCATGATTATCTACTTGTCAGAATTTGCCTGCAGATTGTGAATGTCAATTGGATGCTTATTGACATATATAATCAGATGTATGTATATTGTTTTTTAAAATCTTCCTTCACAATTATTGCGATGTATATAATTGAGAGTATTGCATTGTCGTTCAATTGGTCAAAGTGTCCGATGAGGATTGATATGTTTCAGTTTTGCCTTTTCTCTGTGCTCGAGAAAAAATTGGCTACCTCTATTGTGCTGTGAAGTTGAATTGAGAATGCACTATTATGTGTCAACATTGTTAAGAATCTTTACTGCTAATTTAACTGCTCAGTAGTATCTAGTAAAAGTTGCACACGTATCAATATCTCCTCGTGTGTGGTCGTGTGTGATAACAATATTGCTGAAAGAAATTAGCCATTGCATTTTTTATTCTCCATTCTGCAGCTGTGATTCAGACCAATGCCATGTTTACCGATCTGACACCAAGATCTGTATATGCAAGACAATTTTATACATTGATAAGGCTATGGTACTAAAACCATAACAAGCGCGATTTTTACCTGTAAACCTTTATATACATGTACATAAGCTGTGTAAAGCATTGAAGGCCATCTAGATTTGGTGGGTTTTTCTGACATTTTATCTTTGAAGTGGTACAATAGTTAGAGTGAATTGAGAGGATCTTTATCCACAATCTGCTCATCATCACTCCTCATTCGACGAAGTTTGAATGACAATAGACTTGGTGAAATTGCATTGATTGGCTTGTCTGTTCCCCGAATAAAATAGGATCTCTGATTTGGATCTTTTGTGCCCGTGCCTGAGCCTTATTTTCTAATGAGGTTGACTGATCCAAGCAGTTTTGCTTTATCTAGGTTTGGTTCAATTTTAGTTTGTTTAGGTTCATTAAAACTGTAAAATGAACTGTATTTGATTAGATTTTGAAGTATGTTTTTAAGCTAGTAATTTGATTAGATTAAGTATGTTTTTAGGCTAGTAGAATTTCAGCAACGTGTTCTTGTGTAAATATTGGGTGTAATGGTGATATTATGTCATCATTGACACATGGTAGGATGGTTTACTATAATGTGGATTTTATTTGCTTATTTGTTATGTTTTTATTGGATGAAAATATTACGTGATAATGATGACGTAATGTTATTGTTACACCTAATCTTTTTGGAAAATGTTATTTGAACTTACAATGTAGATTTTATTAATCACAATCATTGAATAAGTAGTGAGTTTTACTAAATGTTGAGACTCACATCGAAATCAATGATAGTGATTGATTAAATTTATATTTTAAGTTCATGTAATATTGTTTAATATTTTTTTGTTCCGTAGATTGAGTAGTCTCAAATTGGTTTATTGATGACTAATCTTTATCCAAAAAGTAAAAAACTTCAAACTTGTGTTCAAATTGCTATAGACTATCAATACTTAGTCATTATATAGATTTTTTTATGATTTGATTATATAAAGTTTAAGATTAAAATTGTTGGATTTTTTCTCTCGAGAAATTGAGCTTAGTTTTGGTTGTAATGTTCACAAGCTTTAGTCAAATTGAGCTTGACCAAAGCTTGACAATTGAATTTGGTTGTTCATAATTGACTGAATTTAAACATATTCAAACATTACATTTGATAAGTTCGACTTAATTATTGGCCTTGATGGTCATAATTGTCATTTTTTTTTTGTTTATACTGGTATTTTTGGCTTACCCGGCCAAGATGGGCGTTATGCGTACGGCTGAACGTACTGCCATACCTGCCAGCTCCCCTACCTGTGAACATGGCAAATCCAGGGAAACAAACAGACAAAAACTTAGTTGTGGTGCAAATGTAAATACGCAATGTATGGGATGCTGAACTTGAGAATTAAAAATCTGAGGGGTCCAATTGATTCTCTTACAGCTTTGGTATCAGTTGCCACTGCTGAAGCGATGAACATCATAGAGAAAGTTACCACTGGAAGATTAATTTCATTAAGTGAAAATCATCACACAAATAAGATCATTCATATTGAATCATCAAGAATTAAAATATTGAATTTGTGGAAGCGTACTTGAATTCATAACAAAAGATTGAAATATTTGAGTCTGAAGCTTTATGATCTTCTAGATCTACACTTGTTTTCTATCTAAATTTTTCTCTGACAATGGGAATTAGAAGAATTGAAAAAATCGTTGTGTGATATGGGACCATGACTCCTATTTATAAACAATCGTGTCTTTTTATAAGCAGTCACGCTTGTTCGCAAACAATCTCGTCTATTCGTATTTTCTATTGTAACCCATCATAAAAATAGAAATTACGCTTGTCTCTACATATTAATGCCCACACTTTATAATATATTAATTAAGGTTCCAAAACTTAAATTAATCACTTTAATTAGCCTAACTTTATTTGATAGCCTATAATTCACATTTATTTAATATGTAAGCCCATATATTTAATTTTACTCCAACAATCTCCCACTTGGGCTATATATGTTACTTTATAAACGTGAATTATACTTTATGAGCTCGTGAGTTTTGCTATCAAAACTTTATATATTTTAACAATCTTGTCCATTAACCACACCAATACAAATCTAAAGCGATTGTCGTTACATATTTCGTAACTAGACCTATCAATGATCACATATATCAATGCAACTAATGACAAAGATCAAGTATGGATGTGTAGCATGGAAATTTCATGCAATGTGATCTTAACATGCCTATTTTCAACTGGTCCTCCTTAAACCTTAGTGAGATCAAACCATACAAAATCAGAGTGAATGAAAACTGAATACTTTACTGCAGTAGATACCATAAAATCCATAACAAATGTATCTAAAAATAAATGCATCAAAAAATACAAATTCCCACTAAAACGACATATCCTGAAGAGAAACCACACCCATATGAGCAGTGTGCTCATGAAAGACCTTGGGTGGTAATTCTTTAGTTAGTGGATCTGTAATCATGGAGTTTTTCCCAATGTGCTCTATAGATATAAGTCCACTCTAAACTCTTTCTTTGACAACTAGGAATTTGATGTCTTTAAATTTTGACTTCGTTGAACTCCTGTTGTTGTTGGAATACAGTACTGCTGATTTTTGATCAGGGTATTTTAATTGATTGGTTTTATAGTTTGAGTTTTCAGTATGTTTGAGAATTGAATGGGGATTTACTTGTTCGGGGGCAAATTTGAATGTTTGATCTTGCTATTGGTTTAATATGGGTTTTGTTTGATTTAGGGATATCTGAGATGGATTGAATTCCCTTTGAAGAGCAGTGAAATTAACCAGATGATTCGAATTATAAAAAAACCATTATCCATAGTACCATTGAACAAAGTAATGGCCCCTATGATTCAAAACTTATATAGACACATTATCTTTTGAATGCTTAGTTAATTGTAAATTTGTGATTGAGTCGGATTCAATGGTGCTTGTGAACATTGTAAAGAATGGTTTGACATGTCCATGGTATTGTCAATGTTTTTTGGTAAGGATTAAGGAGCTGTTGGGAAAAATGGATTCACAATTATTTCATGTGTATAGAGAAGCGAATGGGGTTGTTGATGCTTTGGCTAACAGGTCTGTGAAGGATCAATTCATTTCGTATATTTCATGTGTTGATTTGTTGCCGAAAATGGTCAAGTTGATGCTGCTGCAGGACCAAAGAAGGCTGCCAGCTGCTATAGTAAAAAATGTGCTCATTTTTTTATGATAAAGGCTAAAATAGATTGACTGTATAGGGATTTTGGATAGAAGTTTTCTTTTTAAGAGATGTTTTGTTGTTTTTACATGTTTTGAAGGAGGTTTGTATAGGGTTTTCCCCTTTTGCTTCTTGTAATTTTTTTGGTGATTGGAAATAAAATTTTCATCTTTTTTTTTTTTAAAATATGGTTAATTATTGTTATGGTTCATGTGAATTTGGGTTGTGAAGTATTTTCTCGTATATTCTGATTTTTTTCTAATTTTTTTAATATCATTGGTGGATGAAATAAATTTGTGAGCGACTTATAAACTTGTATTATAAAATCAACGTGTAATAACATGTATTTGGTGAATACATAAGTATTCATATATTTTTCACAATATTAAAGTGGTAACTAATAATTCTTAAGCCAAAAAAGAGATAGGATTGAATAGGATTAAAGGGTAAAATGGTCAAAGGTATGTCGAAGTTATTAGATGTTTAATAAAAAATTGTAGTTTGTCCATATTCCAACCATATCATACATCACTATCCAAAGCAGGGATTGGATAACTCAAATTACTTTTATCCCTTTACAAATCCGGCCCATTAGGATTTCACTGGACTGATTTGGAATTTAAATCCAACCCAGTCCAGTCCATGAATTGCCAAACACACCCTTAATGAATGAGTGAGCGGCTAGAGGGTGCATAGTACCTGATTCCATGGAAAATGTCTGACGACGGCGAAACCTAGAGTGACACCAGGTTCATGTGTGCACCAGAGATATGCCCAACGACATAGATCATGACGGTGACTATAAGCCCACCAGCCACAGACGCACCTAGTGGTGATACTTTGTGTTCATCGCTTGCACTAAGTGTAGCCGCACCACACGTCACAAACACCAATAGATGCGTTGCTATTGTCTCCGCCACAACCTGCCACACACACACACACAATTTACACAAAAAATTTGAGAATTTTGCAAGTCAATCTTTCATATCAAATCATAGATACATTTCGATTATTTGTAATTTTTCAATAAGGGCTCTTTATTTGTCCACTTTGTACTAAATCTATGGAGGGAATCGAGACGGCTCGGCAGGCCCCAAGGCGACACGTGTACAAATGAAGCCGTTACGGAGTGCAGGAGCCGAGTACAAGGGAATACGCCGAGTAGTAAGCAGGAGCCGAGAAGGCGCTGTTCCATGGAGCCAGGAATGAACCTCTGACACCAGCAATTAATGAGATATGACCCAGCATTTATGAAGACGTGAGTGACTTAGACAGCATTAAATGCGCCTCTGCATCCTCGAAAACCCAAACTGACAGTGATGAGTGGATGCGTTAATGACTGTGATGCCGAGTTCTCACATAGGGCCGAGTGCCCCTAAACACCGAGTACTCGGGTGTAGGCGTCAGACACCGTTCATAGGCACTCAAGTGCCTTGATAGCCTGATGAACTCGGCGTTGCCCCGAGGTTGGATATCCCCCCGCCGAGCATTGATGGCGCGGGAATCTAGGTAAAAATCACTCATTACATATGGGTAATGGCAACAGGTATTGATTGCTGAGACAACCCCAGTGTCAGAGCAATCATTACAGGTTTGTGTATAAATACTCCTCAGAACAATGAGCAAAGGTACGCAAAATCTATCCAGAATTCACAGAAGGAGAGCTTTCCCCCATCCTTACTAACTAAAGCTTCGGAGGGGATAAGCCGGGCGTGCGCCTGGCTCCCTTTTTCCTAACCTTGTGATTGTTTCAGGGTCCGCTATCAGCCCAGCCGCTACTCGATATTGATTGCAGGAATTATCCCGTGCAATCTACATGATTTTCAAACATGTTATACAATGAAGGTGTAAACCTTACACTTATGTACTGCTCGACATCTATTTTCATTGTGGGATTGAATCATTACAATCTATCCCTTAAAACTCAAACATCCTCATTTGGGCTTTGCACAACCAGGTGATTTAGGCTTTTGAGGGATTACTACCACCACACAAGCTACCACTGGCCCGGCAAATTGGGGTGCACTTAGGGATGCACAACCTTAAGTGACCTCCACACCATGAAGGTCAATGGTTTTGATATCAATTGTAATGCTCCGGACCCACATTGTATAATATTATTCATTTTAGAGTAAGTTTGGATGACTTTAGAACGCTTTGTATAATGAAAGTCTGAAGTTTACGCTTATGTACCATTACACATCCTCTTCACTTGCATGTGGTGGTTCATGATATTGACAAATACAATGAAGAAAACTTCTATTGTGATTGCTTTAGAAGATTGTGGAACCTGATTTGAATAAAAGCAAATAACAAGATGCATAGTTTCATTTCCCTTGATTTAGGTTAAAACAAGCAAAACTATAAATAAAAAGAAAGGAAAAGAGGAAACTAAGCTGTATGAATGAATGTCTGTGCCCTTTTGCATGTACTAGTTTGTGCTTAGAGAGAAGGGTTTAGGAGACTATACCTTTCTGAGAAAACCAGATGGGTAATGTTCTTGAAATAGTTTGCAAAAAAGACATAGGTTTTGCTTGTGGAATTTTGGGTGTTCCACAGAGACCAAGTCGGCTGAGTTGTTTAGTGGCGGGACATTTCTATCAAGTGGGTCCGCTAGCCCCACTCCCAATGGAGGACTTGACATATATCACAAGTGAAATCTATTACCATGAATACATGGCAGGGAATGAGTATCCTAGTAGGATAGCCCATGCTTATCTCCTGACATGGACGGCTGGACAGCAGGTAAAGTGACTCTCGAGCCTTCTCTATATATATGGGTGAAGACCCAAGAAAGAGGGGGTCTCAAGTATGAGTATCTCGACTCTATACTTCACACACACACCTATATTATTTTTCTAGTTTATACACTTGCCTATTCAAGTATTAATCGCGGTACTGACTTAGGCATCGGAGAGGCCTCCCCCTGGCTCAACGCCGGGGGTCCCTCTAACCTTTCTCTACCTTGCAGCTCATGGATGGGATGGTACTCGAAGACTAGGGCGCACTTCGACATACATCAATTATTGGCGGATTTTTACCCGTACAATTTGGCGCCGTCTGTCGGAAACGAAGCAAGTGTGTCCCCGAAATTTTCATATCACCCAGTTCGTGAGACCTGCTTAACCCGAGGGATCGTTGATATATCTCACATCGAATCTCTAGAGTTCGGTCCCTCCAGTTATAGCACTCGGCCTTTGCAAGACCTCACCTTCAAAGCCTTCACGTGGACTGGATTGGTCACTAGCCTTACCCATGAAGTCTTATTATTTTTTTTTGGTGTTAATGGGTCATTTACTAGACCTTTTCCCTATACACCCTTTCTTCCAGTAAAGGACTAGTATTTGGACTTCTCTGTGTAATCCTCTCATGCCGAAGTTCTGTCATCTCTACTCGGAAAAAAATGCGCAGTCTCGGCATAGACAACATGAGGCATCTTCGGCCTCCCTTGCTAACTATTCTACTGGAAACCCCTCGGCATTATCACAATGCACCTGAGTAGTGGAGCCTTCCATTGTACACTTGTGGATTCCACGTCCAAAGTTCACTCCCACTAGATTCAAGAAGGAAGTTTGCACAGTAATGGACCTTCAATCGTACCACCAAGCCGACGAGAATGACCCCCTCCTCAAAATCGTTGCATCAAAAAGTCTCGAGATTAGAAAAAAATTGACTACAGCAAAATGCTTCGCATTCAATCACTCGCTCGGCTTGGTCTCTCTCTATATTCGTTCAACTGATGGAGCTCCGACATATCACTGTTATTATTTCGTATGTCGATGGAATTCGGGTTGTCTCCTTATTTCACATATCTGTGCGCTGAATTTGGCGAATGCAAAGATAAGTGCTCTCATCACATATTTCGTCTGAGTTCAATAATACTTTGTCCGTCACCGTATGATGCATATAAGTACTCTCTACAAGTCATGATAATGAGTTCAAGTAATGCATGTGATTGTTATAGCTTCCTATGGATGAACTCCTGAACACATTCGCAAAGCATGTGGGCCATCTGCTCAGTCTTTCTTCTAATCTTTTCCTTTGGCTTTTGAAATGAGCTGAGTGGTCTCTCTCTCTTCCCCCACTGCCAGCACGAGTCAAGTGCAAACCCAAAGTAAAAAATAAGTCCTAAGTCATTCCTATTTGTGAGACCCACATGTTAAGATTGACAGGACGAGTTTGTATATAAACAAGGACTTGTATGACTGCCATGTTTTGCTCTTGACAATAACTGCACATACATGCTTATTGAACTTATACATGTAAAACATAAGCACACAAGTAGCAGATACCATGGAATGTTACTTGCTATGACTAATGGAAAACACATTTCCTTTATTACATTTGTGTTTGCTTAGTGTTGCAGAGCATATTTCTAAGTGTTGAACCCAATTAGCCTGTCTCGTTACCATTGGGGTATTCGTTGTGCTCGGCGTTCCACATTGCCCGAGCCTTTCCCACAGGTGTCGGAGCTTGGCCTCACTTCTCGGACACTACTATAAACCAACTCAAAGGCTGAAAGGTGATCAAGAATCACTCTCGGGCTCTCTTTCCTTGAAAGTCTTTTGGAAATACGGTACCCGATTGGCATTTCCAAATGAGCAAAGACGCTCGGTGATTAACCATCAAAAGTGTTATTTTATTATATTTAATGATTGGTTAATTGCATATTATTTGTGATTATATGTGTTAAATTCTTTGATTTTCTAATTTGATACTGTTTCTAGTTGTTTGGTTTATTTTGCAGGTAAATTGGTTGATTTAAAGTAGTAATGGATAATACAAGTGACACAATCACTAGAGGAAGAATCACAATTGATAAGGATTGAAGAGTCAATATTGAGATAGGAAGACTTGAAGATAAATCATTATTTTAATCCTTATAAGAGTCCAAGTTAGAAGAAAACTCATTTAAAGTTGGATTAGGAAAGTTTTCTAGAAGATAAGAATTTGACATGTCTTCAGTATTTTGGTCATAACTTTTGACTCTGATATCGGATTTACTTGATTTTTATGGGGTTGGAAAGAAGACTCTAAGGGCTAAAAATGTGTATCTCACGAAAATTTCGTGATTCAATCTCTAAATATGCAAAATTTAAGCTCGAAGTCTGGACATATTGTGTACCCGCGAGCTCCAAAGATTTTATGCATGTGATTTGATTTTACAAGACTTCTTTTTGGAAAGGAATTCCTTCCAAACCAATCTTATATCTTCTATATATACTTAAGATTTATTTTAGTATAAATAAGAGTTCTCATCTAGGAAGGGAGGATTATTCTTTTCTCATATTTTTATTTTGATTTTAGTTCGTCATGTCTAGATAAAAGATTTAGCTAGGGCTAGGGGAGGATCTCTCAATGAAGTACGGTAATGTTATTAACTTATGAGCTTAATGATATGTGATATTTTGCTAATTCAACTTTTGATTTCTTAGCAAAGTTTTTGCTCTGTAAAAATCATTGAGTCATTGTGCCACGTACATTGATTGCTTGAATGTCCCTACGAGTAAATAACTGGTTATTTCATGCTTAAGTTGATTATCATTATTTCACTGAATAATATAATTGGATGATTATTTAGGTTCCTGAATAGTCCTTTGATTATAAATTGTGGTTTTATTGCTTAATTTTGTGATTTGAATCAACCGACCTTTGATTCTTGTCTAAGGCTAAGAATTAAGTCTTTAATCATTATTGTATGGATTTGAGAGGGAGTACCTGATGCTCTAGTATTTTTATTATACTGTTTTAATTACATCAAACAATATTTTCAAACTCAACAATCTCTTGAACAAAATTGTTCTTACAAGCTTGCTTTAGTATTTGTGTGATTGCTGCTGTTTCACAATTCCCTAAGGGTTCGACCTCGGTCTTCCGAGAAATATATTACTTCGCTCAACCTGCACTTGGGTTTATAATATTAAAGTTGAAGCACTCGGCACCACTTAGAAGTTGGTCGGCACACTATTTTGGTGCCATAAATTGATAATAGAATTGCAGCCCGATCTTTTTGAAGCCTCATATGAATTAACGAATAGCTGCTGGGTTTTTGTAATGAAGTACCCAACACAGATCGGTCACGCGGCGTGAACCAAGGATTTTTCTCTTGGCATAGGAATCGATGTCGTGGCCACAGGTTTGATGGAGCCTAAAAATCCAGTCAATATATTTCCAAACCCGGGAAACAACTAATAATCAACGTTAGCAAAGAAAGCCATTCGTGTCACCATCGAAACCCAACGGTGGTTTGTCTATTGTCGACGATTTCCAGGGTGCTCGGGCACTCACTGATGTGCAGCCAAGAAGCTGCTCACCTTGTTCAAGTGGTCCTCAAGCTTCAACTTTTGGTCACAATATAACGGCAACTCACCTAAAGCTCATTCTTGGTAGAGTGTTGAGCTCAATTGGTTTTTGCCTCCCCATGGTCGGTGCAACCTAGAGATGATCGGCAAATATGAGCAGGTCATGGAATGCCATTTGGTCTTACCATCACCTGAAATTTAGCATACCAATCCGAGGCCAATAGGAAACCAGTACAACCAAGTCTAAACTCCTCTGAGAGCTTAGTTTGTGACATTTAACTACTCGGCATGACTCAGAAGATTGATCGGCATCAATACATTGGTGACCCAAGTGAAATCGGGACATCTTTCGATTTCTTTTATATACTTGTATGCTTCAGGTGACTCATCATCGACTTAAGTTGTGATCGGCTACAAAGTTTCTAAAGAACATGGAATTCTAGTCAGGCCATTCACTCCAACTGTCGAGTCTTTATCCAAAATTCCAGAAGAGTAAGGACATCAGATGCACATTAGAAAAAAAGTCCAAGCAAAGGAAAAAGTTTTACACAACTCTTCAATATTCAGAATTTGAACCTGCCCAGTATCATTTCAACTTATACTGAAGCTAAATATATAACAAATGGGGTTCGTTTAAGCAAAGGCAGCGATAATGCCCAGTCTCCAATGAGGTTCTCATTTGGGCATTTGACCGAGCACCTACTGCTCGCTAGATCTCATAACTGTGCGAACTCAACGCCTATCGGAATTCTTGATCAAGTAACATCAGTGGTAGTCGACAAAGAAATGCTCGATCCCTGCTGTAATGCCTTCCACGGTATAGGAATCTATGAGAAACATGCTGCTACCAAATGGGCAGTCTTCAGATAAATTGGTAATACGAACACTGGGGAGCCACGCCCTCAAAGTTTAACACGAGCATTAGCCTCGGTCGTTAGGGGCGCGGCCCTAAGGGGTATAAGACTCCACCCTTGGAGTAACGCCCTCAAAGTTTAACATTAGCATTGGCCTCGGTCGGTAGGGGCACGACCCTAAGGGGTATAAGACTCCACCCTTGGAGCAACGCCCTCAAAGTTTAACACGAGCATTGGCCTCGGTCGTTAGGGGCACGGCCCGAAGGGGTATAAGACTCCACCTTTGGAGCAACTCCCTCAAAGTTTAGCATGAGCATTGACCTCGGTCGTTAGGGGCACGGCCCTGAGGGGTATAAGACTCCACTCTTGGAGCAACGCCCTCAAACATGGGTAAGCCTTTGCATGGCCAAAACACCTAAAATCTTATTAGGAACATAAATCCTATCGGAGATGGGTTCAAGAACCTGTACTTGGAAGCACTCCTTGCTTGGGGAGGTGACATTAGACTTTGGGTGAGACCCTAGACACAGTGCAATACAGTTACAAGGGAAAACTTGACCCAGTGTCAACATTTATGTCGGGTATGAAGACCCTCTCAAGAAGAATCTCACTGAATGAACCTTGAATTGCCTAACTACGAGTTTGATATATTCAAGACTCAATTCGACAAGTTACGTTTTTATTTATTCAATTAAATGTTAATTGAACATGATAAGAAAGCGCAGGACTCAACACCCAGTTGATCATCAAACTTGAGACTGTCGAGGCCGAGGAACAGATATGTTCATGCCTTCTTTTCTGGGCATTCTAAAGGAGCCAAGATTATTCGGTCCCTCTTCAGAGGACCGGGTGTATTCGGCCTTTTTTTACAAGGACAAATTTATTTTGATATTTCTCAAGATTTAAGGTTATTTGGTCCCTCTTCAGAGGACCGACTATTATTGTTCTCTGTAGGCTCGTTCATGCTCGACGTTCGTCGCATTCGATTATAGTAACCCTTCTCGGGGTTCTGATATTGTTATCTTCGTTGGAGTTGGATATGGAGCACCTATGGTTATTTTATTTGGGATTTAAATCTCTCTAGCAGACATTAAATAATTATCTTCGGTATTCCTTGAGCCTTTCAATAAAGGACTTCATTATTACTCGGCCTCAAGGGACAGATGTGTTCGGGGTCTCTTTATTGAGTCCCTCGTCAAGAAACTCAGGTACTGAGATTTTCTACATAGAGACCTTCTCTCAGAGATCAAGATTGTCCGGCCATGTTGCGGGGACACAGTATATTCAGTCATTCAAGAACAAATTTATTCGATCCTGCCTTGGACTCATTTGGTTTATATTTGGAGGTCAAGCTTATGTGGTCTCCAATCAAAAGATCAGCAACATCTATTATTGATATCTGTCGGACATATTTGGCTTGGATGGTACCTCATGATTGTCTCGTTTATGACCCGATAATTGCTTATCGTATTCGGGAGTCAATTATACTCATCCCTCAGATTTGATTGTGGTCATCCTCCTTTAGACTTGGACATTATTGTTTCTTCAGATGAGTATGAACCAACTATGGTTGTCTCGTATAAGATTCGGCTTTCTCCAACAACATCTTATAATTATGTTTGGAATTCTATTATTTGGCCCTTCAATGAGACATCTCATTATTGCTCGGCGTAAAGGGTTTCTTGTATGACATTCGGCCTGTGCATGTATTATTATCTATGGTCTTCGGCCTCTGTGCTCGCTTGATAGCATATAGTGGGTCTTGGCATATCTCTCCCAAGGCGTACATTGCTAAAGAGAATGCGAATATTATTCCCAAAGACATGAATATTTTAGGTAGCTTCTGTCTTCTTCTCAGGGCGACAAAAGAAAATGAAAGTTGGGGAGCAGTTGGCGGGACATTTCTATCAAGTGGGTCCACTAGCCCCACTCCCAATGGAGGACTTGACGTATATCACAGTGGGACCCATTACCATGGATACATAGCAGGGAATGAGTATCTTAGTAGGCTAGCCCATGCTTATCTCCTGACATGGACGGCTGGACAACAGGTAAAGTGACTCTCCAACCTTCTCTATATATATGCGTGAAGACCCAAGAAAGAGGGGGCCACAAGTATGAACACCTCGACTCTATACTTCACACACACACCTATATTATTTTTCTAGTTTATACACTTGCATATTCAGGTATTGATCGCGGTACTGACTTAGGCATCGGAGGGGCCTCCTCTGGCTCAACGTCGGGGGTCCGTCTAACCTTTCTCTGCCTTGCAGCTCATGGATGGAATGGTACTCAAAGACTATGGCGCACTTCGACATACATCAACTATTGACGAATTTTTACCCGTGCATTTAGATTTGGAGATGTACTGTTCTCCATTTCTGTATAGATAGATAACCTCGAAACCCTTTGAAGATGTAGAAGACATAGTTGTTGAAGATGGAAGTGATGAAGTTCTCTGCAGCAGAACTTGAAATCTAAGTGGACACAAGGTTCTGAGGTCCACTATCTTGGTTTAATATAAGGTTTCGCACCTCTTCTCTCCAAATACCCAACCCCCCCCCCCCCCCCCCCCCCCCCCACCAATCCTTTGTGGATTGTATAGGACATTGTTTGTCATTAGTTTGAACTGTGTTTGATTTCTCTATTTTGTCATTTCGTTGTGCATTTGATTGTGACAAACAATTAATTTTAGGGTTAATAATTATTTTGGTTCTTAAAATATGTACATTTGATTAGTTTAATCCCTAACTTATCAATTTTATCAATTTGGTCCATAATATATTCAATTCGTTTTTAAATAGTCCCTATTCCGACAAACGGTTAAGTTTTTTACGGAAAAATCATATATTGGTCACGTAATATCGTCTGAAAGCAAGACACGTGATCATTTTCGTTAAAAAATTTAATAAATTGTTTGATTAGAGACTAAAGTGATATATGAGTTAAAATTTTAGAGACAAAATTGACACATTTAATACAATAAGGATCAAATTGACAAAACGGATATACTTTAAGAACCAAAATTACTACTAACTCATAATTTTATGCAGACTATAAATAAAAAAAAAATATCTAGCTGTCCTTTTTTTTGGTTTTTAATTATCAAAAAAATATCTAGCCGTCCCTTTCAGTACTATCGTATGCTTTTTGTCTTGTTCTTCAAGAATTTATATTGTGCTACGCAGTGGCCTATTAGCTATGCAAGTTGTGTTGTTCTTTACTAATTTATTCTCTTCGACTGCTATATTAGATGACGTAAACTTTTGTGCTGGGGTCATTCACCATTTGCAGTTCAGTAGTTGTTGTCGATTTCTCCTCTCTTTCCTGGTGTGTTTGTTTTGGTGGATAAAAGAGTCGATAATTGGGTAAAAAATTGGGGCCCCACAAATTTTAAATTTATATATATATATATATATATATTTTTTTTTGTGGAGAGATAATCTTATACTCTGTTTAGTATGATGAAAAGTTGAAATGATGGTAAGTTGAAGGGATAAATAAAATATCATGTTTGGTAACGAAATAAAATAGGAAGAATGAAAAAGTGGATGAATTAACTTTCCTTCCAACTCACCAAAATCAATCTCTCCAAAATCGGAAGAAAAGTGGATGAAAAGTTAATTATTTGTGTTGAAATGTATCTTATCTATAATATAAAACAGAGCGGCTCAAATCCCAAGGTTTCAACATCCAACGGCCTCAAATCAATTTAAGCTTCAACATCCAACGGTCTAAAATCATTTGGGGCTTCAACATCCAACGGCCCAAAATCATACAATGGTCTCAAATCAATTCATTCATCCGACGGCCACCAATATTTCTTTCAAAAACAATTCAAATTAAATTTAACTTTTTTTAAACGGTTCAGATTTCATCTAATCTCATCTAACGGTTGAAAATTCATCGCATACAAAAAAAAAATCCCGCCCAAAACCTATCTGCCTTCTACACAGCTACCCAAAACTTACACATATACACGTTACCCAACTTGTCAGACTCCTTCTCTCTCTCTTTCTTTTCCAGAAGACCCAACTCAGCGCCTCTCTCTGTCTCTCTCCTTCTCGCTGTTCTGCCGTGGCTCAACCCACCGCCGATCAACCTACAGTCGACGAAGTCCAGGTACTTCTCTCTCTCTCTCTCTCTCTCTCTCTCTCGAGTTGAACACACACACAGGCAGTAGAACACACAAACAAACACACACACCCATCGCACATGCACACTCACACACACCAGTCGCATACACACTCACGCACACACACTGAAACTCACACACACCCGATGAAGTCCAGGTACCTCTCTCTCCCCCTCTCTCTCTCTCTCTCCAGTCGAACACACACACACACACACAAACACACGGCAGTATAGACACTTATACACACACACAGAGTCGCATACAATTGGGGTTTTTCATTAAATAGGATTGTAATATTGTTTTTAGTGTTTTTTATTGAATGTTTGGTGTCAATTTCATGCAATAATATTTGTTGAAGTGATGATTGAATTGAATGTTAGGGTTTTCAAATTGAGTTTTTTCATGAAATAGATATTTGTAGGATTTTGATTGAATGTATTTTCAGGATTTTTCAAATGGGTTTGATTTCTTTTGTTCAAGTTTCATAGTTTTTTTTTTGTTACCCTTTTTTTGTCTATCTCTATTTGAATGAACTAGGGTTTTTAATTTTATGTTAGTTTATCATTGTTTGACTCTGTCCATATAATTCCATTGAATTTTGGCTTCAAAATATGTGGGTCTTAATTAATTTTAAGGTCCCAGAATGGGTATGTGGGTATTTCAAAATATGTGGGTATTTAAAAATTGAATTTAGTCTGGTTTGGAAAGAACATTCCTAGAATGGCTTTTATTCTGTGGCTAGCTATAAAATCAAGAGAGCACTCTTGACAGAATGCAAACCTTTGTAGCTCATTTGGGAACTGGATGTGTTCATTGTTGTGCTGGAATGGAATCTCACTTCCATTTTTTTAAATGCTCTTACTCAAGTAGGGTCTGGAGCTCTATTTTTTCATTCACCAGCCAATTGTGGTAACCTAAACCCTGGGTGGAGTTCATTTGTTGGGCTTCTATCAACTGGAAGGGCAAGGAGATAAAAACTGTGATTTACAAACTTTGTCTAGCCTCCACAGTCTACTATCTTTGGAATGAAAGGAATAACAGAAGATTTAAAATTAGTATAGGGACCCTATCGATGTGCTCAACCTGATTCAACAAATCATCAGGAACAAATTGATCTCCCTCAGGTTCTCATCCTCTGCTTTCAACCTTCAACTGCTGCACAAATAAAGGCTCCCATCAGGCTGTCTTTTCCAGGTAGTTTTTTTGTTGGCTATAGGCAGTTGTTTTGTATTGTCCTTTTTTCTTTATTGACTCCAATGGCAGGGGATTTAGTCCCACAGCCCACAACCTTCTGTCTTCTCTCTCCTCTCTTTCTTATCACTGACTCTGCAACACCAACCACCACCAACACTAATGCCACATGTTTGACAAAAGTTCTCTAAGAGTTTTCACCCAATTTCTACCTAAGCACTTCATATGTTTATTTTTCTCTCTCATTTGTTTGTTAAATTACCATCCATTTTCTTGGAATCAATCTTTCTGTAGCTATTTTTTTTCCATCAACATATGTAGCTTAGCAAAGAGGATTATACAAACTTAATTTCTCAATTGATTGGAAGCCAAGCACACAATCATCATTATTTGCTTTAACGTTGGTTAGAACCTTGCTCTGTAACACAACAGCCATGAATCAATTTGACTTTAATTTTACTGAAATGAAATTAAAACTAATAATGGTACTACTCATTCTTAATTCATTGAATTGTTTTTTCTCATTTAGGTGTTTGATGAATTGAATGATTGCAGTGCTTCACTCAAATTAAGCCAATGAAGGTAACAACTTTCATTCAATTTTACTACAAAGATCTCTTCTTGGTCTTTTTTATTTGTTTTTTTGTTCTTGAAGAAGTTTTTTTTATTAGTTTAAGAGCATTATTATATTTTATGTAACAACTTTGAATTTCATTGTGTTTTCAAATACACTCAGTAAGTGGACAATGCCCTTCATTAACATAGTGACTTGGTGTGAAACTTGAGTCTAACTAATGTTTGTGCCTGAAGGCACTATGCAACAAAAAAAAATCCATAATTATAAAGAGGTGTGTGATGGTTTTTGATTTGGTAACAAAGTGCGGTCCATTGAAGTGCTAAAATAAATTTTATGTTAGTCGGTGCATATTGGTTTGTGTGTGATTCAATAACAAAATTGCAAACTATTGTTTAAAGGATGAACCAGTAGCCCATCATATATTTTTAGTTTCTTCTAATCCTTTTTTGGAAAAATAATTTGCAATTTTTTATCGATTGTTGTTTATTTCTATTCCTATTGTCAATTTTTAGATTGTTTCTCTCAAATTTTGTAGTGGCTTAGAGCATTTACATCTACTTAGAGGGTTTGACTATGTTGTTCTTAGCTGTTTAACAATTTGGAGAATGCCCTTCATGTAAGAAGACCAGCTTTTGGTTGGTAAATTACCTTTTTGACTGCATTGTAGTAGTTGAAACACTTCATATCTATCCATGTATGTATTGAGTCTAAAAACCTCTTTTGCTCTACTTAATTTACAGCATTTCTTGATCCAAGGATGCAAATGTGTTTAAATTGCATTAGTAGTTGTGATGTAATTAATCCGCTTTTTTATTTGTTAAAAAAATTTATAAACTCTATAAAATACTGCAACATTTGACCTATGTGTATGATCATAACAAAGATATGCAATGAAAATTTATTTGTTATTGGCCTTAAATGCATTGTTGAGTTGGTAAAATCAAATCATGCGGCAATAAGTTGCTTGGGTTTGCTAATTTTAAGACTTGGGGCTAAGTTTGAGCTTATCACTTCATTCCTCTTTTTTTTTTTGAGTCTAAAAACCTCTTTTTTTTGTTTTTTTTTTTTCGGCAAGTTCTAAAAACCTCTTTTGCTCTACTTAATTTACAACATTTCTTGATCCAAGGATCCAAATGTGTTTGAATTGCATTAGTAGTTGTGATGTAATTAATCCGCTTTTTTATTGTTAAAAAAATTTATAAACTCATCGTACGGTCTCAAATTCATTCATTCAACTGTAAAAAAGTTATCTATGGAGAATTCATTTCAATTCCTTTGCTTTTTACTCTCTCTCTCTCTCTCTTACGCCATCTCCAGCCCCACCACCATCGCCAACAACATAGCCACCCACCACCATCGCCAGCGACACAACCACCGCCAGTGACACAGCCACCACCACCACCACTGCCACAACCACAACCCTCCCAGGTATCCCTTTTCTCTGCTTCTCTCCGCTCCGACCCTATGTTTCTCTCTTTCTCTCTCCTCTGCTTTCACACACACACAATGCATGCACACGCTAACACACTCATCAACAACACACTCACACACAAACTCATCACCCACACACTCTCACACACACAAATAATTTCAAAATTAGGGCTATTAATTGGAGTAAATTGATGTTAATTTGTAGTTAATAGGGTTGTGTCTCTCCCTCTCTGTCTTCATCTTTGCACACACACACACACAAACACTGTCAGATTCACACTCCCTCTCTCGCCCTCCCTATTCTCTCCCTGTGCATCCCGCTGCTGCTCACACATCTCAGGTATGTCTTCCATCTCTCTATCTCTCCACTTTTTTTTACTCAAGCACACGTACATAGACATACAACAGCAAAGCCACGCACAACGACACCTCCTCTTTCATTTCGCCGATTAGTTGTTTAAAGACAAAACCCACAAACCTCCTGTTCCACCAAGACCTAATGCCTCCCTTAACTACCGTCTTATCAATTCTTTAGAGGGAATTTAACCCATTGTAGAGAACAAAATGACCCAAGTTTTGATTTCTTTGATACTTGCAGTGAATTGCTTGGATTGGAGGGTTAAATGCCTTGAATTTCTTCACATTTGTGAATCATCTTTGTAGGTAATTTTTTGATTATTATTATTATTATTTTTTTAATGTTTGGTACAATTCGTGTTGTGAATAGTCTTTTGTTGAACCAGTTAATTGAATTATGTTTTTCTATTTTATGTTTTTCCTTTTCTAACATTATAGTCTTGCACATTTTATGTGATATATGTTAGGTTCGCATTAAATGTAGTGTTAAATCAGTAGTAGATTGTTCTTAAATTTTTTTATTTTTTTTTGAACGATGTCGAAAATATTTGAAAAAATAGCAGTTGTTAGATTGATTTTAATTTCTTTAATTAAAGCAAATGAAGGAATTTTTTTTTTGAATTTCTTTATATACATCGTTACTTATTTTATCCTCTGTACCGTTCAGCATATCGAGTGATGAATTTTTGAAACTCATATGTCCTTTGGCACAATTTTTTTTTTTGTTCTAAACTTGGTGTGAAATAATGATTATTATAATTATGAAGTTGGTAAATGGCTGAGTAAATAGTTGTTGTGAGGGAACACTGTGATATAATGGTGAGTTTGGTAAATAGTTTGAACCTTATAGGACTGACGTAAATAGTTTGAGCCTTATGAATTTAAATTCGGAGTTTGTAAACCTTATAGCACTGTGATTTAGCATTTTCATGTAATGGGGGTTTCAATGCATCACACACACATTGCTCACATGCACTCGGCCCACACATACATCACATACACAACACAACCCATTACACACGTATCACATACACAACACACAGAGAACTCACATCGTGCACACACACATACACAGAACACACATTGTATTTGCTTATTTCCACACATCGGAAAAAACCCCAAATATGTTTGACCAAATGCCCCATGGTCCTTTCGTTTCCCTATATGTTCAGTCTTGATTTATTCTCACTTTTCTCAAGTAAATTATGCTGGGGGTGTTTGACAGGTTTTTATTATTTATTCTAGCAAGGTGGGTGGACCCTTCTCTTTCACGCTATAATATTAAGGTGCGATGACATTATTAACGTGGGTCTTCAAGCTGATGGACGAAATATTGCAATTGCGTCAATATCTCCCAGTCTCGGGTAACTCTCTCTCCCCCTATTTCTCTCATACAAACAACACACATGCAAATGGGGGTCTTATGAGTGTGGGATAGAAGTAATTTGAGAGATTGGTTTGGTGGTGGTCATGTTTGATGTGCATATAGAGGTGGATGGTTGATGGTAGGTGGTTATGTTAATGGTCATGGGTAATTGGTTGTGTCAATTATGTGATTTGGTGGGTCTATCATGGCGGTGTTGGGTATATAGTGTAACTGTGTAAAACAGTCATGTTTCAAGAATTAGATGTTTTGTTTTGATTTCTTATGCTTTTTGTATGTTGTTTTGGTTTGATTAGAATGTCTCAAATTTGCAGTGCATTGGTGAATGTTCCACATTAGGTCATCAAGTTGAATTTTTTGGTTCTTTTACTCCTTTAGATTGAACTTCTTGAACAAGGAATTGGAACCATATCAAGTTTAAATTATAATTTTTGAATTGAGTTGGTGACTGGGTGGACTGATTATTATTCTTAGTATGGTTATTGACAATCTTATTTTTCTTTCTTAGGTGGAAGGGTGTCTACGGTTTTGTGAAAGGTATTACATGTTACCATTTTTTACTTTTGAGTTATATAAACATGAGTCTAAGCAAAGTTTGATTTTAAATGTAAAGGAATATATAATGAGATGATTCTAAATTTGATTTTATGCTTAAAAAATTATATTTTTAGATGTTTTTGATTTGGGTTGTGATTGTTACCTACATTAATTTTGTATATAGGTTGATATGTTTTTGGTGTCCTCTTTTTAAGAAAGATTTTGTCCAAATTTTTTTAAAGAACAAAGAAATTTGACTTTGATTAAAGATCGATGATTGTTTTGTTTAGCATAGCATAGTGCCTTTGGAGACGAACATTTCTTCTAATAGCATAGGTTTGCAAATCCCTCTGAGTTGACTTTTGGGTAAATCTTTCTGGGCGCTATTATGAGTTCTAATTAAGCATATAGTTTTAAACATATTAATTTTTGTATCTATGATCAATATTCAATTTTTTAAAATTGAACAGTGCCTTCAGGCACGAGTTGTTGCTATATACCCACAAAGAAAGAGAGTGTCACAGTCTATTTTTCTCTTTCTCTAAAATGTGTTTGTGGCATTTGCGACAAAATTTGGGACAGTGTTATAATTATCAATTTTATGTTGAATTCAACTAATGATAAAAGTAAAGGGTTTTATGTTTTGGATTTACAATTGTTTTATTTTGCCTCACATATTTCGATAATTGGTTATATTTCAAATAAAATATTTTCAGGTATATATGGAAGGATATGAAGATGAAGTTGAAGATGTTTCTTTATTTGTGCATGTGTGTATTTTTTGTGTTCTGTCTTTTGTACAGTTAACTAATTATACATGGTTATAATGGTTTTGTTTTGGTGGTTTGGATAAACATGGTTATGATAATTGTGGTGATATGTATAATTGTCAGTTTTATAGGCAAGTTTAGATTTTTTTGGGCTTCTATTTTTAGAGGAAACTTTGTCCAAATTTCTTGAAATTAGTAGGGATTAGCTTGATGTTTTAGTTGTTGTATATGTGTTGATGATTGGGTATGTATTGAATATTGTGGTGGTATTGTGAATTATGATGATTGTTATGTATGACTGTAAGTTCTATAGACATGTTTAGATTTTTATGAGTTCCTATTTTTAAAGAAAATTATGCCGAAATTTCTGGATAGTAGTATGGACTACCTTGATTTCAAATTGACAGATTATTTTAGGTTGCAAATAGTTTTTAGGTAATGTAAGATTCTTCGAGTTTTAATTTATTTTTTTGTTACACAGTGCCTTTAGGCACGGGCAATTACTAGTTTATTTATATACTAGTAATTGCCCGTGCCTGAAGGCACGGCATAATGAAAAATTAAACATATCCAACCACCAAAACATCAAGCTAGTCTCTACTAATTTCAAGAAATTTGGGCAGAATTTCCTCTAAAAATAGAAGCTCAAAAAAATCTAAACCTGTCTATAAAACTTACAATTATACATAATAACTATTTTTTGTGTTCCGTCTAATAACTATAATAACTAAATATTGTCCAGAAATTTCGGCATAATTTTCTCTTAAAATAAGAGCTCATCTATAATATAAACCTGTCTACAGAACTTACAATCATACATAACAATCATCATAATTCACCATACCACTACAATAATTAATACATACCCAATCATCAACACATATCCAACCACATCAAGCTAGTCCCTACTAATTTCAAGAAATTTGGGCAGAGTTTCCTCTAAAAGTAGAAACCCAAAAAAATCTAAACCTGTCTATAAATTATACATATCACCACAATCATCGTAACCATGTTTTTCCAAACCAAAAAAACAAAATCATCATAACCATGTATAATTAGTTAACTATACAAAAGACGGAACACAAGAAATACACACATGCACAAATAGAGAAACACCTTCAACTTCATCTTCATATCCTTCCATGTATACCTGAAAATATTTGAAATATAACCAATTATAAATTCAAAATAAAACAATTGTAAATTCGAAACAATGAGACCCCTTACTTTTATCGTTAGTTGGATTCAACATAAAATTGATAATTATAGAACTGTCCCAAATTTTGTCGCAAGTGCCACAGCCCACATTTTAGAGAAATCAGCAAGACTTTAAAACCAAATATGACCCAATAAACCCACAATCTCTTTCCCAACTGTCAAACAAAAACCAACTATTTTTTAAGTGAATCACCAACAAACTTGGGAATTTAATGGAAAAGAAATGAAATGAGAGGGAAAATTGTCTTACTTGTGTTAGCAGCATCTTTGCTGGTAATGAGTTCTTCGGCAACAATCGGTGCTTTTCAATATGCAGTTTCGAGATTACTGAAAAACTAATATCAGTTTTAGCATTCATATGGGGAAAAATGAAACATAATTATTATTTCCAATCACTAATAATTATGATTGGATTCCCATTCACACAAAATTTAAACATGGAAACTAACTCAACTGGCAAACCAAATTTAGTTAACAATTAAAAGAATTAAAAATTAATGACCTTAGTGAATCCCTCAGTGGTGCTAGTCTATGTCCAATGAAGAATATCATCATGCGTGGTTGAACATAACCCCAATAAGCCCCTTACCCAGCCTCTACCAACCCATGCCCCTAAAACCGGTGCAAATATTTTTGTAAATTTCCTCGACTTGGTGCAATTATTCAGTGAAAACTCAGTGGACAAATTCAATGCAAAACAAAGAATTAGAATGTCAAGCTTATTATGCTGATAGCTTCCAACACTTTATAAAATAAGCCAAAAGTATTCCCACGACAATATAGGTTGCTTAGAAGATAAAATCCTAAAGAGAGAAAATGTATACACCTGGCCTAACCTTGTCAAGTCCAATGCCGAAACAAAATCCCAAATCCAATAATTCCAAATTTGAAATAAAGTTTCAATTTTGCTATAATATAAAAAAGAAATTTGCAAGCAAATCTCACCATTTACTGCAACAAAACAAATATAAACAAATTAAATTTTACCAAAATCCAAACCCCCCAAAAAAAAATAGATAATATGCTTAGATGATTACCAGCACGTCATACATGGAAACTAACAAATGAAGAGCATTTCAAATCAACATCTCACACAACAATTTTCCTATTAAGGAAGAAGTTTGCTGATTACATGGACTGTTAAATACTAATAAAATTAATACTTGGGAAAAAGAGACCAAGTAAAAAAGCTAAGATGAAAACAATTAAAAGTAATGACTATCCCATGTAAAAATGATTATGATTTTGTCGGCCACCATCAACAGATTATCGACACCCGGTTCCCGTGTATTAATAAACTACAATCAATTAAAAGCAACTCAAAATCATTAAGCACAATATTATGATCCATAATTAAGAAGCACATTCAAACCATCCATTCAAGAATCTAACTAAACACGACAATTCAATTAGATAAACAACCCAATACTATCAAACCAAATTTAACTAAACTAACCCTCGATTTTTTACATCCTACAAAAGCTCCACCGACACTGGTCTCGGGACCACCACAAAGAGGAATCACAACGTCATTACGATCACCATATTTGCATCAATAATTGCGTCTTCAACGGAACTCCCAACAATCAATTCAACGGATGTCACCAGATTGGGAAAATTCGAACCCATCCAATAAAGTAGATGCAAAGAGTACTGTTTGTTCCCAAACACATCAATATAGCAGAAAATCCACAGAAACACAATTAATTAAAAACAAAGTGCAGCAAAAGACAAAGGGTAGAGAGAGAGGGGCCCAAAGCTCACGTAAAAACTGTCTACTCTGTCAATTCAAATGCAAAACATGCCACATTCCCTTGTTATGTTGTCTGAAAATGCATTACCTTCTAAGAATAAAATCTCAACAAAATTTGAAACACAAAAATCTTTCCACAACACAAAAAATAAAATAACTCAAAGCAAAAACTTTTGAATGAGTATCCACTATGGTCTAAAAATTATGAGCATCAGAGCCACGGAGAAATGGACAAAAAATTTGGCATACACCAGTTCAAGGAACTTAGTGTCTCGGCATGCACCAAAACTATTGTAATACCAAGGATGACAAAAACAGAACGACTTGGACAAAAACAATTAATAATGGAAAACAATTTAAGTCACATAATGATAGTAAGAAGACAAACCTACAGAATTGTACATGTTTGTCTGGCCCGGTTTAAGGAGCATTGCTAGATTGATTCATGATATGAATTATGTTCTCACCATGGAATTTTTTCCAAAATACTGCCTCACTATTTTATATGCAAATTTCGACTAAGCATCTACAAACACTTAAAACCAAACTGATGAAAAAAAAAGTTCCAAAAAAATTGTTTTCATACTGAAATAGTGAAAAGCATTGGTACCCTGCCATTTGGAAGTATCTGTTTGGCTCGTCCCACTGGGATATCAATAAGCAACCTTTGGTTAACACGTACATCTCCGCATTAAATGGAACATCAAGTAAAATAAACCACTTTAAATCAATAAAGTCATCTCATAATATCCTTATAAGCAGAAAACCAAATTCAGCATCATTGAACACATATGCTCATGAATTCAAAAAATAAACATATAATCACTGGAAATTTATCATCATACATGTGTGGAAAAAGCTATTAAAACTATAACAAAAGTTATGGACCTAGACCTGACGTAAGTTGCAATACATTGAAAAAGGTAGTAATATTTACACCGAGTCCAACAAAACCTCCGGATATACGATATTTGTCGTGGTAGCTGATCCATTAGGAGGGAGAAGAACACTGATGCGATCAGCCGACGTGCATCTAGACATGGCCACATATAGGTGACCGTGGCTGAATACAGGCAAACGCAGATCTACTCCAACAAACTTGACTGACTGGCCTTGCGACTTGTTGATTGTCATAGCATATGTTAAGCGTACTGGGAATTGGCGTCTAGTCATTTGAAATGGTAAATCTTTAGACGACGGTGATAATGATATCCGTGGGATGAAACACAAATTCCCAGATTTGTCACCAGTTAGAATTCTAGTTTCAATAACCCGCGATGCGCACTTGACAACCATTAGTCTAGTCCCGTTACAGAGGCCATCTTTCGGGGCTATATTCCTCAACAAAATGATGGGGCACCCGACCTTTAGCTCCAACTTGAAAGGCGGTAAACCTGACGGGTTTAGAGAATTCAGAAACTCACTTGGATATTGATTAGTGGTAGAACGACAGAGTTCGTCCCCATCCGACACCTTGTCAGCTGCCAAGTAGGTATACGTCTCGCCAGGGTATATTTGTAGAGCAGCATCATTGATAGAACAGACATCATCATTCCGAGCGGAAAGAATTGTGCGCTCAGTTAAGTAGGTTGGGGTTACCGCACTGAGCACATCTAGTTGTGGATAAACTCTCGAAATTAGTTCATGTAGAGTTTGACACTTGTGTATTGTTGGTGGAAGTTCCACAGTATCTTGCGTACTGATCCCAATCTAAGTATGATGTGAATTCAGTTAGTACATGTAAATGAATAATTAGACGGTATTTATATAAATAAATCTATAATATAAATTACCTCTTCCAAGAAAGATGCGTGAGAAGAATTTGCAGGATGATTGCTATTCAAACGCATGTTTATGGTCAAAGTAAATACGCACACACTCGCCCACATTGCAGAACGTCTTAAGGATGCACCGACAATTTGTTCTCGCCCACCCTTAGGTATCACCAGTAATATTTGACGGAAATCCCCGCCAAGCACGATCGTGATACCGCCGAATGGTCGGTTATCATCACGAACGTTGCGGAGTGTGCGATCAACTGCCTCAACACCATGTCGATGCTGCATGGGAACCTCGTCCCATATTATCAAGCGAGCCTCCCTAAATAATTCCCCATGCGGTGATTGTTTGCTGAAACCACATACCGAACTTTCTATGATATCAAATGGAATGCAGAATGTAGAATGAGCTGTCCGACCGCCTAACAACAACAACGATGCAATGCCTGATGAAGCAACTGTAATGACGATATGACCCTCGCTGCGCATTTTAGTGGTGATGGTGTTGTACAAAAAGGTTTTCCCTGTTCCTGCACCTCCACTGAGGAAAAATATTTTGCCTTGATTCTCAGCAACGGAGATAGTGATAGCATCGTAAGCCGTACGTTGAGCATTATTTAAAACATCAATATTCAAAAGGTCATTCAGTTGATTTGCTTCGTTGCGTAGTTGCATATGATCGATCAACAATCTATTACCTGAAACATAACTCCAATTTTGAATGGGGTGTGGCATAGGTGGGAAGTCATCCAATTTTTTCCCAGATTCATGTAGCAACTGATCAATCAGATATAGACCGTAATCTTCGATTTGAGACTGCGTTGGATCGCATATGCCAAAAGTTATTTGTAGCTTGTGACGGAGATCATCACATATATGGACGGAGAATTGATTCCACAAAGTGCATGGCTGTATTGGGGAACATTCTATAAGAATAATGCAGAATAATCGCCGTAACTGGTATCCTGTATTCATGGTTGAAGCCTCATGGAGGCATTGTACCCACTCTGCATCATCTTCCAAGAGCCCCATAGCTACACATGCTGATTTGAAACTATCATGAATCACACCATTGATTGTGCGTAGACCATCAAAAGACCGTGGTCCTCTAACAACTGTTAATAGCAACCGAAGGTAAAACCGCTCCCCAGAATTGGGCGTAGCAAAGTATAATCTGCCAATTGCAAACCCCCTTTGCCTCGGAGTCCAAATCTTTCGACCTTTGTTCCAAACAAAATGTTGGGGAAATTCCTGGTATGTGTAGGCACGTGCAACATCATTTGAAGAACAACAATCAAAAAATCCAGTCAAAGTTGTGTTTTGACTCCTAGACCCAAGTCTAATTGTTTCAAGGGTTTTAGCAGGATCGTAAACAACTTGATGCATCCCAGGTAAATGTAGATCTAGCCGTACAACCGAAGGAATTTCTTCATGGAGAGGATAACCGAAGAGCCGCCATGCAGCCTCTGTCGGTCCAATATACCTTGCATCAAGGTATTGTTTTATCTCATTGTTTCCATCTGGTCCTTCTAAAACCATTGTTGCGCGGTCATGACCTTTGTAAATGTACTTGTGGATATATTTGACACTCCTCATTCCTGCACAGACCTCCACGTTTATATGACAGTTGAACTTTCTTGATAGGTGTGGATTGTAAGGTACGACGTCCCGATTATCAAATGTATGCCCTCTAGTGGTGTGAGACTGACCATTACGGCGACGACGGTAAACAGGGTACCCATGTTCATCCATAGTAGTCGAATTTGCAAAGGCTTTTGGATAGTGGAACCGACATGCACCGTTAACCATGCAAGTTGAATGTGGGTTTCGGGAACCACACGGACCATGAACCATAGAACTCTTGATTGTTTCGTAGAGAGTTGGATCAATGGATGGATCTGGGAATTCAGCACTAACTAACCGATCCACTTGTGCAGTTGTTTGAATCTTGTCTGGACCATGAAGGAAGAATAAAGCATGCATGTGAGGTAACCCTCGTTTTTGGAACTCAATTGTGAATACATGAGCAACATTTCGACCAAAAATTTGTTCAGTTTTTACCTCATGCATCAGGGCACGCCGTTTTAACTCAAACACTCGGGCAACTATGTCTGGACGATCCAAAGAGGTTTGGTGTTCTAGTAAGGCAGCTGTTATTTCAGGCCATTTTGGGTTGGCCGTCATGGTGAGAAAGATGTCAGGGTGTTGGTGGTACCTTGTAATGGCCATTGAGTCATGAAAAATCTGGCTCATGTTACGTGCACTCCCAGTAAATGACGATGGCAGAACAAAGCGTTGTCCGATCTGATCGGGGCCTAACTCATCAACACTGCCGTCACACAAATTCAAGTATAGCTCCCGACGCAGCTTATCCTGATTGAGTCTGATGTAAGACAACCTGTTTTGCTCAGTTGATGCCCAAGCATCTACTATAAACTCTTGAAATAACTTTCCTCCTCTCAGAATTGTTGAATACTCAGTGGGACGCGGAAACATACGATAACTATAGAATTGCATCTGTGTAATCCTTCTGGCCGAGAAATCACTTTGTTCGGAGTTCCATTGTCGCAGATCAGGTTCCCAACCAAGCTCACCAGTAGGAAACATAAGTACATAATGTAATGGTAAGTATGCTGGGTGACACTCATTGATCTGCATCAATGCTCTATTATCTCCTCTTAGGTGCAGAACAATATCCCGCATACAACTACTCTCACTACCATCACCAGGCAAAATCACAGCTATTTCATCTGTGGTTGGAAGGTTGTACCGATGCCTATCAGTTGATGAGGTGTAATGAAGGTGAGCACGTAAATCATGATCTGAAGATTCTGACTCGGTTAGTATTTCATGTGCACGTTTGTACTTTGAAGCAAAATGATTCACTGACAACAAACAATTCTGTATAGTGTGCAGGACATCTCGACGCATATTATTATTCCGCGCACACCGAATATTCAATGCAGTGACTGGGTCATCTATAAGGCAATGACCCGGTACGGTGACGTAATTCCCCATGGATAATAAATGATGTTGGCCCTCTTGAGTTGAGTAATCTGTCGTCAAGCTTAGCACCCAAACTCGTGAAAGCATTGGCTACATTGTACTCCCTAATATGCCGGCGAAATGATTTTGATTGACCATCATGACCATCGTACAATGCACGAATAGGAGGTGGGGGTGCAATGAGTTCCGGTAACCTAATTTTTCCTTGTAGACAACATGTTCCAAATCTTGGATTGGACAATCCTGTGCAAGATAATCGTTCATCCCGCCAATGTAAAGCCGAACAATAAGGACACTGAATATTCATCGGCCCGAGAAAATGACGCTCATTATTGACAGGGACAATAACATTCAATTCGTCATCAGTAAACATACTGTCAACATCGCTAAAGGGTTCTGGTGGGGATCTACAAATAAAAATTGTATGCACACAAATATGAGAAGTAAGGAAATATTAGACAGCTAATAAACCATGTAGAATATACATACCCTGTTGGATCTACCAGAACAGGAGACGACGTGATGAGGGCATTGTCGTCAGTTTGATGAGAATGTGGTGCTACATTAGAGACAACTTCACAGTGAACATAATCTGTCTCTAAAGTCCGAGGCGAGGGTAAAGGTCGCACAGGAACAGGTGAGAATAGATCAAAGTGAGTTTGATGAGAATGTGGTGCTACATCAGAGACAACTTCACAGTGAGCATAATCTGTCTCTAAATTCCGAGGCGAGGGTAAAGGTCGCACAGGAACAGGTGAGAATAGATCAAAATCAGTTGGAATGAAAATTGGGTCGGACGCAATTGTAGGTGTTAGATAACATTCCAAATTATTTGTCCGCGCCCTTTTTTGTGGAAGGTGTGCTATAGTGGCTCGGTGCAATGGAGTTAGGTCTTGCAAATCATGACATAAGGGTTGTGGGGGAGTGTAAATCACCGGTATTTTCCTATGCAACTATCCAACAGGGAAAAGACAATACATTATAACTCTATTTTTAAAAAGATCAATAGAAATACTTATCAATCTGAAGACATTAATCAGAAAAATTACCAAAGAGCCAGAATTCGTGGGCGTGCGACATACTTTCGACGTTGAAGGTGCAGTATGATTGCTAAGAATTCGTGTTTCCCGCCCAAGTATGCATTCATTCTGGCGTTGCAGATAATTAGTTTTATGTATTTTAAATATACATCGACATTGCTACAAACGATGGGAATAGTAAATGTACCTCGACATTGCACAACTGATTAGGTGAATGTTCAGCCAATATTGTACTAAGAGATGGTTGGGGTTGGGAATGCGAGGGGATTGTATTGTAATATGCAGTAACCATGTTAGCAAGTGGAGCATGGTTGGGAAAATGGGAGAAGGACTGGTGTCTCATCACTGAATTAGTTGTTGTTTTGGGCACGCGAGTTGGCGTCAATACTGGAAAGTATTTGGGTAGAGGTGGAGTGTAACTCCCAGAACGCTCTCTTTCCCGACGTGCGCGCTGCGCCAGCTGACGCCGCGAGCACGTACTACTATCATTGCGATTTCGTTCACGTCTGGCGCGTTGGGCCTCAATTTTAGAGGAAGCGATATTTGATGCGGGAGCCTAAGATAGGAAGTGACGTGTGAAATAAGTTAAACAATTAGCGAACTAATATAATTTCAAATCCCTAATAGACATTGATATAATCTACCGCAAGTAAACACAATGTAGCAATTTATGAAAGATACAAAAAAATTAAGAAAATTAACTAAGAATTAATCAAATTAACTCAATTTATAGTATGTGAGAATGTCTAAGGAAACAAATAAATAATTTGGACAATATTTTAGCATGTCCAAAAAGCATAACTTTTTAAAATCAAATTCATAATAAATATCGTTCTCATAATAATACCACAACACAACAATTATCCTTGATGATGGTATGGAGTCGTGTGTGCGTGAGAGAGAAGTGTAAGAGTGAGAGTGAGGGGTGAGGAACTAAAAAATATAATCGACAATGTAGTGTATATTGCTCTAACCGAAATACCAACACGTTAGATAGCTATTAGATATGTTGTGTTAATTGATTTTTATCAATACATAAACAACGATCAATACAACATACCGGTTGAGTAAACCAATTTTCTTTTCCAATAGAACTGCCAATTTTTTCTTTCCCCTTCGTCGAACATGGAGCGACACTTAGGTTGTTCAAGTGATTCACATTTGAATTATCCTAGGAAGTACAAAATAAGGCATTAGTAAAAAAATGCAAACTAATATCAAAATGAAAATTTTTAAGAATACCAGTAGTGTTACCTTATGCATATTTAATTGATTGAGCGCATATTCAGACAAAACATTGACAGGTATGTTGTTACTATCACTTAGATCAACCTGTAAGAGCAGACTTAATAAATTAAATTATAGGTGTAATGAAATTTATAAATTGTAGGCGCAATGTAATTAATCTTACCGCTTCGCGAAGGTTCGGATCCATCTATAAAAAAAATGATTTGAGACTTAGATGTGATAAAATAATAGTTTCGACAATACCAATGACATTAGCATATATATAGATTTAACCAATGGCATTAGCATACTGTTCTCCATTTCTGTATAGATAGATAACCTCGAAACCCTTTGAAGATGTAGAAGACATAGTTGTTGAAGATGGAAGTGATGAAGTTCTCTGCAGCAGAACTTGAAATCTAAGTGGACACAAGGTTCTGAGGTCCACTATCTTGGTTTAATATAAGGTTTCGCACCTCTTCTCTCCAAATACCCAACCCCCCCCCACCACCACCACCACCACCAATCCTTTGTGGATTGTATAGGACATTGTTTGTCATTAGTTTGAACTGTGTTTGATTTCTCTATTTTGTCATTTCGTTGTGCATTTGATTGTGACAAACAATTAATTTTAGGGTTAATAATTATTTTGGTTCTTAAAATATGTACATTTGATTAGTTTAATCCCTAACTTATCAATTTTATCAATTTGGTCCATAATATATTCAATTCGTTTTTAAATAGTCCCTATTCCGACAAACGGTTAAGTTTTTTACGGAATAATCATATATTGGTCACGTAATATCGTCTGAAAGCAAGACACGTGATCATTTTCGTTAAAAAATTTAATAAATTGTTTGATTAGAGACTAAAGTGATATATGAGTTAAAATTTTAGAGACAAAATTGACACATTTAATACAATAAGGATCAAATTGACAAAACGGATATACTTTAAGAACCAAAATTACTACTAACTCATAATTTTATGCAGACTATAAATAAAAAAAAAATATCTAGCTGTCCTTTTTTTTGGTTTTTAATTATCAAAAAAATATCTAGCCGTCCCTTTCAGGACTATCGTATGCTTTTTGTCTTGTTCTTCAAGAATTTATATTGTGCTACGCAGTGGCCTATTAGCTATGCAAGTTGTGTTGTTCTTTACTAATTTATTCTCTTCGACTGCTATATTAGATGACGTAAACTTTTGTGCTGGGGTCATTCACCATTTGCAGTTCAGTAGTTGTTGTCGATTTCTCCTCTCTTTCCTGGTGTGTTTGTTTTGGTGGATAAAAGAGTAGATAATTGGGTAAAAAATTGGGGCCCCACAAATTTTAAATTTATATATATATATATATATATATTTTTTTTTGTGGAGAGATAATCTTATACTCTGTTTAGTATGATGAAAAGTTGAAATGATGGTAAGTTGAAGGGATAAATAAAATATCATGTTTGGTAACGAAATAAAATAAGAAGAATGAAAAAGTGGATGAATTAACTTTCCTTCCAACTCACCAAAATCAATCTCTCCAAAATCGGAAGAAAAGTGGATGGAAAGTTAATTATTTGTGTTGAAATGTATCTTATTTATAATATCTTGACTTTTATCTTGACTTTGGTTGACATTACAATGTAAGCAATAGTGTTGCACATATGTAACATGAATTCCAACTTTGTGGATGATCACGTTCACACAAACAATGAGCAAAACTAATATATTAGGCATGAAAAAATTTCCATTTAAAATTTCCATTCAACTAAAGATAGGCAGTATTTCCATTTGTATCAACTGAAGTCTGATCCATTAAGAATGTTCTTCTGTGCAACGGCCAACGGACACTAATATATCTTTGCAGCTCTCTGTGAAAGGGTGTACATGGAAAAAAGACTCCATATTTTGCCAGAAATCCAAATTTTTTATTTGCTATGAGAGATAATTTATGAAGGCTAGAAACTCTCTTCCATTCACTGTCAAATAGAAAGTTTTTGGTGAGAGGTTTTTCCTTGACACCCATTTTTAGAGGAATGGACTATGATATAAGCATTCAAAAAGGTGCTGGGGTTTTTTAAGCAATTATTAGAGTAGACAAATGGAAAGAAGCCGAGGCTCAAATGGCAGAATAAAAGACTCATGATGCAGGAGAAAAATGCAGAGGAAAAAGCATCAAGCCATATGCTATGTGAAGTGTTTGTTCATGAATGTCAAATGCAAAGCAGGTTTTGTACTATTCAAGTCCTTAATCATTAAACGGATTGAATGCATGTAACCTTGTGCAAAGAATTCAACCATAGCCAATACTAAAAATCAAAATTTAGCACTTGAATGATTAAGTAATTGAACAATTTAGGCAATGTTAAAAAATATATGGTGTTTATATGTGATGCAGGAAATCGACAACACAAAAAGTAATCCAAACAGGTTATTGATTGGGTAAATCCACTGCACAAGTTCTGAAAAATAAAAGTCGGCTTTCTAATAAATGGGATTAAGGGTCAAACAAACAACATGCATGATTTTTATGATTTTTATGTGTACCAATGTAAACATGTACACATAAAAATGTTTGTATGTTAAATTATATTAAAAATGCTTGGCTTGGACTTGAACAACCTGAAAATGTGAGGCAACCTGAAAATGATCAGCTTTTTTGCCTCACCGTTTATATATATTATCAGCTTTTTAATATTATCAACCTGAAAATGATCTACAGTTTATATCTGAAAATGATCTACAGGGTATCGTTGCTATCATTGTTGCTCGTTGACATTGCCTGTGTTATAGATTGCTATCTGGGTTTTTATTGGTTGGCTTTCTTTTGGAATCTAATTATGTTCCTGTTTTGCCTAATGATGTTTTGCATGTGTTTAACCTAACAGTGAGGATGCTTAAAGAAGAGCTGCAGCTTCTTCAGGAACCTGGGTCATATGTTGGTGAAGTCGTCAAAGTCATGGGCAAATCGAAGGTCTTAGTGAAGGTCGGTGGGATCTGCCCATTTTTCCCCAGTGTTGTATATTTATAGATGTTCAGAGTTTTATATTTTTTGAGTACCCCTACCCTCCCTAGTCCCTCCAAAAGAATGCCTATGTTATTGATGCTGAGCATTTTGTGGGCTTGCACATTGTACGTATATTTTTAGTTCTCAAAGTTGAAGAATGCAGCTTATCATTTTAATTTTTTTATTCTATGCTTTTCTTTTGTTGTGATAAATTGACTGCTGTGTCCTAAAATTAAAATAAAGGAGTCCAATTATTTGTACTTCCCGATGAGAACTATTGCTAATGGATTTACTGAAAAAATGTTGAAATAAGTCGGTTCTAAGGGTTAGAAGGCAAGCTACAACTTTTCTTGCACTTGAACAATGTCGAAGTGCTATCTTGTGTTCGCAGTTTGTTTTGCTATAAAACCAGATCCATGATGATTTTAACTGAGAAATAAAAATAATTGCATCATTGGCTAATTTAATTTTTTGTTCTCAAATGTGATGTCTTTTGTAATCAGGTATTGGATATTTGCATGTAAGCAAGGGAAACAAACCAGCTCTAGTTCACCAAAACATATCAGTTGAGAAAGTGCTCATTGATCAATGGTACAACCCAAAAAAGTTAAACATGTATCCCAAAAAAGTTAAACATGTATACACGATTCATAACCACCAAACAGGACACACAATCACACCATAGACATATCAAAACGAAATCATATATTAAAAATGAATTCCTTAACAACATACAAATGATATAAAGACAAAATAGGATTACCAATTACATTCAATTTATAAAAAGTATAAAAAGTTAAATAACTGACTAAAAAACTAAATTCAATTATGTACTCTAATTTCAATTCTATAATAACATATTCCCAATCCAATGTATGTGCATTTAAATATAACTTTCGAGCAAAAGAATAACAGCAATCAATAAAATTAGGAGCAATCAAAGGAGTCTCCCTGCCTTGAAAGCTAGAAGTCTGTTGATTGGCAATTATGAGGAAGATGCAGGCTGCTCAGTTGCTTGGTGAACTGCCTGTGCCGAAAATGTAAATTCGTTCATTCTTTTTAAGAACCATTGTTTTTTTAATTTTGATTTTGGTTCTTTGTAAAGAGCAGGGTTGTAAGCTTTTGTTTTCATTGTAACACTTTTTGAACTATGAAATAAAGTGTTGATTTGTTTGAAAAAAAAAATCAATACAAATCCAATTGCTTGTTGTGATATTAGCAACTCCAAATCCACACAATACCTCAATTTCAATAAAACTCAACAAAATTTAATTGAAACATAATCTCAGCACATCACTGACAATGGCCATCGGTCTATCATTAGACAACTGGTGATAGAAACATTTAACCAAAAAACATACAGAAAAGAAAAAAGAAAGTGAGAAAATAACTAAGTAACAAAAGATACTTAGTTATATGATAAAAGAAACCAATTAATGAACAACTGGGTATATGATTATTGAATGAAAATAATGAATTTCACCCAGGAAATTAACCTGCTAGACAATAGCATATAATAAAAGAAACCAATTAATGATGCAACTACTGGTGTGTGCATCGCTTTTGGTGCACATTACTATACCATTTCAATCGATCTCAGGGTCCTATTTTTTGCTCAAGTAAATAACAGATTAGGCCTTAAATAATTTGAAAAACACAAGAATTTCATAGGAAAACACCTAATCACAATAAACCTTTCCTTTTCCTTGGTCCTCGTTAGCAAAGGAAGAAAACTATGGGCAACATAACATCTTCCACTTAAAAATTCGAAAACCCAAAAACCATGAAACACTTCTTAATAGCTGCAAGCTAGATGATCATCTATCACCAAATATAACCTAAAGGCATCGTGACTATTCAATTCTACAGAGCTTCTTTTCACTGCAATAATTATAACCTAAAGGCATAAGAAATTCAGGATGGAGAGTGAGTGAAATAACAGAACCCAATTATGAACAATTAATTTACCAAAAGTTCACCAAGTTCGTTAAGAAAAACAAAAAAGGGACAAGCAAGCAAGAACTAAGAAAAAATTTGTATCAAAGTTGTCTCAATCAAATTTACACCCAATCAATAGAAACAACTTCAGAGCCAATACTTGTCCAGAATAAACTTCAGATACAGAAAAAATAACGATAGTGAACCTAATTAATCACCCATTATAAGTAGTTCCAATTATAAGTGATAATCAATGACCCAAGAACAACTTGCATACCAAATAACACTAACAAATTATGCATTACAAAAGCAATATGCTCTTCCATGTGGGTTTTAGGCCCCCCATTTGTTGGTATAGCAATATGCTCTTACATTAACAAAAATTGAGTTCATGAGAAAGTAACTGTTTACGTAACTCAAACATAAAATGCCGAAGTCACAATATATAATTGAGGTTGCATATGAGTTGGCATTGAGTGGAAGTGCATCAAATTTGGTCCTAGTGATTAAGGAATCGTTCATCTCTAAACATGATCTTTAAACACATATTGGGTTGTATTCCCTTCATAAGAGTAGATTACATAAATTGGTATTTATATCATTTTTAGTATCAATTGTTATGATTTATACAATGTATATGAGTTTATTCTTGATCATGAATGTCATTGTCAATATGAACATACATACCAGTAGCTAATGAGAAGAGTCATCTGAAGAAGTTGTCTCTTGCCTTGATCTTCTTCGTTCAATCTTATATATGTTTTACTCTTATAAGTTTGGTCAATTAGGTTGATTTGCTTGAGAAGTAGGGTATGCTAACAAAAACTATATTTCCTAGTAGATAGGGACCAAGAGCAAATGACATGAACAAATCAAAGCATTAATGAATGTAAACTAATTTCATAAAATTATAACCAAATTTCAACTAACACAGCAACTCCCAGTAAACTAATTCATAAATTGACATCATAAATGTTCAAAATCAAAAACCTATTGCACAATCCGTGGCATCAACTATAAACCTTTGATCATCTATTGCACAATCCAAAAAATAAATAAGCATCAAATGTCAATCTAATAAACAAATAAAATTTTATTATCAGTGGCATACATGAAATTAAACAAAGTGAAAGAATAAATTAAAATAGACCAAAAAAAAAGAATAAATTTAAACCCAAGGAACCTAATCCAATGAATGTCATAAGAATAAATGGGTATATAGTAAATTCATATCAATCAAACAAAAAATCAATGGTAGAGTATGTAATAACTAACACTTGGTGTGGAGTATGTTATAACAACAAATTAAGACCAAATAAAATTATTTTCCCAAAATTTAACACCATGAAAATTACCCATAAAACTCATTCATCGTAGTAAGAAAACTCATCAGCAAATTTAGCAAGAACATCACCAAAAAAAATCAAACTTTACCATCCTCCATACTGTACAATCAGAAATCTAGAAAACATAAACACAATCAATATGTGTAATCCAAATTGGAACCACAAATACCAAACTCCAAAATTTAATGCCCAAAATTACCCCAAAAGGATTTGCCGATTTTGGGTATTTCAAGGATTTGCCTGAAATTCTTTTTCGAATTCTTGAAGGCCCTGATGTTCGGTCCATTGCGAAGAGTGAATGGGACAGTAAAAAGAAGGGTAAAGGAGGGAGTAGAGGTTTGGGTTTTCTTGGGAAGAAGAGAGTCCAGGGAGCGAAATCTAGAAAGGGGCATAAAAAAGAGGTAGAGAAGAAGAGGAGTTTGAGGGCTAGAATACTGAGAGACAAAAGGGTGGAGGCAAATTTGGAGAAAGTGAAGTAGGAGAGAGAGAAAGCTAGAGACAATACTTAATGCATTTGCTTCATTAAGTATGCATTTGATGTTTGGGACAGTGGAGTTTGATAGCAATAAGTGGAGATGTGAGGATATGGTGGTAGCTTCTGGTAGTACAGCAAACCAATGATCATACAACAACAAATCATACCAGCAAACCAAAAGGAACAATTCAATATCAAATTTCATCCAGCAAAAAATCCAAATCAGAAAACCCAATAATCATCCAGCAAATACCATCCACCAAACTCAATGATCATACAGCAAACTCAAGATTCCGAAAACCCAGCAAACTCAAGATTCCGAAAACCCAGCAAACTCAATTCAAACCAAAGCAAACTCAATTCAAAAAATCCAATTCAGAAAACCCAATTCAATATCATTCCAAAACAATGTAAGAATCCTAATTCAATTCAAACCAAAGCCCATGATCATCCAGCAAAAAATCAAACAGAACAGAGAGATATATATACATACACGCATACAACGATATATATACATAGCAGAGAGAGAGAGAGAGAGAGAGAATGTACATAGCCATTGATACCTGTTTTGATCGATTCGCGTTGCAGAGAGTCTGAGAGAAAGAGGAGGCGGCAGTAACCAAGGATCTTCAGGGTGCAATGCGAAGGGATTTCTGGATTCGACTTCGATCGATGGTCTGAGATCGATTGCTGCCTCCTGCCTGCCTCTATGTGCCTCTGGTGTGGAGAAAACTCGGAGATGAGCTATGTGTATGGAGAAGAGGCGACAAAACACAGAACCGCAGAAGTCGATTTGGGGCAAAAGCAGCAATCGATCGATGGTGGTCTGATCGAGTTCGATCAATGGTCTGAGATCGATTGTGGCTTCAAGGATGCTCGATTTGGGGCAAAAGCAGCAATCGATCGATGGTCTGATCGATTGTGGTCTGATCGAGTTCAAGGTGGTCTGATCAAGTTCGATCGATTGTGGCTTCAAGGAGGCTCGTGTCTGAGAGAAAGGAGGAGGCAGAGTGAGGCAGGAAGAGGCGAGAAGAGAGAATTTGGCAGTACCTGGCGACTGGCGTTGGTGACTCCGGTGGGTGGCGCTGGTGGTTTCGGCTCTAGTGGGTCTGTCTCTCTTGGTGGCTTACAAAGTGAGAAGAGAGAGAGAGAGAGAGAGAGGGAGAGAGGAACAGAGCGAGAGGTGAGAGAGAAGGAGAGAGTACGCCTGGGTACTGATTTTGAAAAATAATCTGAGTGAGAGAGGGATGAGTTTAGGGGGGAAATTGAAGAAAAAGTTGGTAGCCGTTAGATTAGATGAAATGATTTGTGGCCGTCGGATGTTGAAGCCCCAAATGATTTTAGACCGTTGGATGTTGAAGCCTAAATTGATTTGAGGCCATTGGATGTTAAAGCCTTGAGATTTGAGCCGTCCTGTTTTATATTATAGATTATAGATCTTTTAATATATACATATATTATGTATACATTAATTTCTATTATGTATGCATTAATTTCATATAAAAATACAATGATAAAATATATATATATATATATATTAAAATTTTAAAAATAAAAAAATTAAAAATTAAAAATTAAATAAATAATTAAAATAAAAATAAAAATAAAAATAAAAATAAAAATAAAAATTTTAAATTAATATTTTTTTCATCTTAACTAGGGGTGAAATTTTTTGACTCGAACTCGATACGAATTTTATGACACGAACTTGATTAACTCGAACACGAACACGACATGAAAATAAACAGGTCAACTCGTAACTCGAAGCGACACAATTATTTAAATGAGTTGAGTTAGGTGTGACTAATGCTCGACACAAACCCGTAATAACTCAACACGAATCTGATACGACACTACTCGATTGTCACCCCTAATCTTAGCAAAAAAAAAAAAATTTGTCATTTTTATTTTCCATCCATCTAACCAAAAATAAAAGAAGGAAAATATATCATTCTTACTTTCATTCTTTGAAGAATAAAAATTGTATCTCTCATACTTTTCATCATTTCTACTTTCCATTCTTTTTACCAAACGTAACATTAGGGTAACGATTATTCTGCCGGTAGTAAATACAACCATTTATCACCTCTGCATCGGATATATATATATCCCACGGACGATGTGGGATTCATTCTCTATGGACAAGATACAAAAGTTTTTTACGAATATACTCTCAAAACAGTAAATAATTAGGGTTAAATACAAGGATTAAAATTTTATTTCGAAACATTGAAACACTTCCTTTTCTGAGGAGATTGAAACAAATTAGTGATGCATTCAAAATTCTAATACATTAATGTATTTCATAATGTTTTAATGTGTTTCGTAATGTTTCAACATATTTACACAATTATTTTAAAATGTTTCAAATGTTTTAAGATATTTTGGTATATTTCGTAATATTTAAACGTTTTTAAATGGGTCGAACCATTTTTGTTTCTCATGTAATCGATACAATACACCGAAACAAAAAATTGATTCTTGGTTAAATAAAAGTAACTGACACCAGTTTCTCTTCTTCCATCTCTGGTTCACGAGCGCCTCCAATTGCTAGACGGTATGCTCTCTCTCTCTCTCTCTCTCTCTCTCTCTTCAGATATGTGTATGTATCTATTTGCCGGTGAAGAATGGCAAAGAACAACCCACACTTCACTATTTGTCGGCGGCCTATACGAGTCATAAAACCCAACAACATGATTAGAGTATACTATACATATAGCCCTCAAACTATCATTTTTGTGTCAAATTAAGTCTTTAAATTTTTTTTTTTTGTGTCAATTAAACTCCTGAACTCGCTAATTGTAGTAATTGAACCCTTTTGTTTGCAGTCGTTAGATTTTCTAACAAAAAGTGGCGGAGTGTGCCACTCACGTGAGACGACTGCAACTCATTTGTGTCATGTGAGTGACACATTTTGTCACTTTCTGTTAGAAAATTTAACGGATGTTGACAGAAGGGCTCAATTCCTACAATTAGTGAGTTTAGAAGATCAATTAATACAAAAAAAAAAAAAAAAAGTTAAGAGGCTTGATTGATACAAAAATTATAGTTTGAGGACCATAAATTTAATCTACTCTTATTATTATTCCAAAAATATTTTCAAACCAATCGTAATTTACCCATTCAAACATGGCATTTAGATTACTCTATATCATAAAAAACTATAATGGAGTCCTTTCAATCTTCATTTAATTGGACATGTGCATGGGGTTCAAATTTGACATATTATCTACTCAAATAGAGGATTGGACGGGATGCAAACATTTTTATCATTTCTTGGTTGAATTCCATTGCATTGTGGATTCAAAATTGAATCCTGACCAATTCTCATGCAGTGGCAGAGCCAAAGTCCATTTTTAGTGGGGCAACTATCAAGTTGAAGAAAACGATTGAAGAACAATCATCAAACTTTATTGTGCCCTCCAAATATGAATGTTTTTTCATTTAACCTCTTTATAAATAATTCTTAAATGTGAAAGTTATTTTATAGAATGTATTAGTATTAGAATAATTTTCATAGAAAATGTTATTTTGACAAATTATTATGTAATCAAACTATAAATAGGCATGTCAACCATTAGATTTCGATTGGAATCCAAGTTTGATTTGAAAACTCTATTTTTGAATTTGATTTGATTATCTAATTGATTTAGTCTTTACAACCCATATCCATTAAATATTAAAAATTTGATCTAAAATTAAATCTTATATATACACATGTGTGCATGTGTTTTTATAAATTAAACAAATTCACAGTTAGGTTAAATTTTGGTATATTTAAATCTAAATTCTTGAAATATAATAACATATTCGAAATTAGATAATCGATTAAACATATCAATCCATATCTAGATAAAAGAATTTCGAAGAGGATGAGTTTGATAACTTAATGTGTTGTTGTAGAATGAAGAGAAATAGCTAGAGAATAAAGAAAGAATTGTAAAATTAAGTCTCATGAACTTTAAAAAAATTCAGTGGGGGCAAGTATTGAAAATTTTTATTTTTCTTATAATTTTAAATTAGCCCCAAAAATTTTCCAAATTTTAGTGGGGACACTTGCCCATATTGATCCAGTGTGGACCTCCAAAATTTAGATTTGTGTACTTTTTTGTTTTTCATGTTTCTTTTTCCCAGTAGGGAATGAAGAGATGTATTCATAATGTACTTTGCATTCTTGAAGAGGCTTCACTTAATAGAAAATAGAATCGACACTAATCTGACTATCTTAGCAGTGAGAAGAGGTTGTCGATAGGGGTGTCAAACGTGTCGAGTTAAACGGTTACGTGTCGGGTTAAACGAGTGACTGGTGAAAAACATGTAAACCCGTACACGACACGTTTAATAAACACGTGAAAAATCTCAACACGAACACGACCCATTTAATAAACGGGTAACATGACACGACTCGTTTAACCCATTTAATTTTAAAAAAAAATTATATCAACAAATTTTAATACACACTTTTTTAACTGCCAATTGTATTTACCTCAAAAAAGAGAAATTTCTATCTAAATTTCATATAAAAATAAGATTTGAATGCTAAAAAAAAGGCAAGAGGCCACTGCCTTTTATAGGCAAGGCGGCCCTCTCCATCTCCCCTCATTTGCTGATGTAGGAAAAAAACAAAAAGGTTTGGTTTGCCTTTGTCAAGAACTGCTCCCATCTCTCCTCCTTTGTCTTTGAACTACTATTTTTACTTTTTTTTTTTTTGTATTGATTTCTTTACTTTTTTTTCTTGGCTAATTTTTGAAAATAATTATTAATTTATTATTATATTAATTTTATTTAAACGGGTAAACGTGTGATAAACGGTTTGATAGATCTCACCCGAACACGACCAATTTATTAAACGTGTATGGCGGGTCAACCCGTTTGCCATCCAAACCCGTTAAGATCTCACCCAAACCCGCTTAATTCGTGTCGATTAATCGTGTCGTGTCAAATTTTGACAGACCTAGTTGTCGATATGTTGGCTTTTGGGCATTTCATGCTCCTGAATTGACTTATTTATTCTCAGCTAGTTCTTGCCTCTGTTAAAGGGAAATAGTTCGAATTTTAACTACTCCTTTAAGGTCAGGTTATGAAAAATTTATCCCTCATGAATATCATAGTCTCAATGTGGAAGGTCTCCTTTTAATCGGATAAGAGAGAGAATTAATCGAGGTGTACATAAATTGACTCGAACATCCTTTACCGTTAACCAGAGTTAAAGTCTTAGAAAGAAAATGAAAAGTGGATTTGGCAATAGGAGAAAAATTGTATGTAGTCCTGTTATTCTATTTATACTATCATTTGTATTTTTCCCCTTGCTCTTTTATACCCCTTGCTCTTTTATAGTGACATTGACTGGATGCTTTGTAAACTAATATTTCATAAAAAAAAATCTGTTGGCAGAGAACAAAAGCAGAATTTTATACACATAGCAAAAAGACAAGGGAAGATAAAGCCTAGTTGTAATTAAAAATTTGCTCAATTTCATTTTCTCAGCTCCCATTTTCATTTGCTCAATGAGGATTGGCTGCTTGGAGTAAAATATAACTCGTAGATGTCATTTGTGCGATGTTACCGCTACTTGACAGATCCAAAAAAGTTTTATTTGTACTCGATATTTGTAACCAGCTCTGAATTGGGATGGGGAGGCAAGGTGGAATATATCATGCTTGTAACTACTGGTTTTGAATATTCTAGGATTGTTAAGTTTTGTACTAAGAGATAGTAATGGAGCTTTGTGCATTATTTTCCCAAGTTTATTATTTTGAGGGTATTTTTACAATATTGCAACAATTGGGAATGAAGTATTGTACACCATTTTTGAGGATTTTTAGTTGAATTTTAAGTTTGTAAATGAAATCTTAAGTAGTTTAATCCCTTATAGATGTCATTAAAAGATACATCTTTTAATTAGGAATATTTTTTTAGGGAAAGTTCACACTTTCACTGATGAAATTTTTGTCGACAATTGAATTTCCATTTCACTTAGTTATTTTTCCATACGATTTATATTAATCAATCACAAAATTTAAGACAATTATCTGTAAAAATTTTCCTCGGAAAAACCTATGCTTGAGGACAGTTAATGAGGCTCATGTTTGACCACACTACAAAATCGTGGAAAAATATCTAAAATTGAAGTTTGACCAACACTCGTGTAGGGGGGTATGGGACTAATGTGGCCCAACAGAAACTTCTCTAAAATGGAATCCGAATTTTAGCCCGACCATCGAAATCAAGAGTCAAATTTGGGTTCTAACCCATGTTCAATTTATATTCAATCTGAACCGAACCTAAATTCTTGTCAGAATTGTGTTATTCCACAATTAAATTCGAGTTGAATTCAAATTTATCCTGAATTATTTAACCTAAGTTTAACCTAATTTTCACCTTCAAAGATGAGTAGTACTCAAGTTTAAGAGTTAAAGCCAAATTCAAATTGAGGTTAAAGTTAAATAAGTTAGGACTCTCTTTAGATGTTCTATAATATTCTAGTTGTTGTCGCAAAGAATGACATCATAGCTCATGCAAAAATAATAATAATCAAAACCGTATGTGTGCAGTCAAATAAATTTTCCCGCTCATTCACCTACAGTTGAGATTACTTAATACTTCATCTGATGGTAGATATTGATCCCTATTCCCCCATTTGTGTCTCATCAGCCTCTGCCATTTCTCTCTCTCTCTCTCCAGTCCCATCTCTCCCTTTGGCATCCTTTTCTTTCTCTCCAGTCCATCTCTCTCTCCCCCCTATTTCTCTCTTCCCTCTTTCCTATCTTTCACGCACTTCTTTCCTCTCTCTCCGGCGATCTAGCACCTCGGGAAGCCATCTAGACCCTCTAAGGTTTGTCTACTTTTCTCCCCTTCTCTCTTCTCTCTTCTCTGTTCTTCCTCTTCTTCACCACACACCGCAAACACCCATGGCACACACCGAGCACACATACACAGACAATAGCGTACACACACACACACAACGCACACATAAAAGAACCCACACACACTTCGCAAAACTGAACACACCCAGTACGCACACACAACAATACACACACACCCAGCACATACACAAGCATTGAACACACAACACACACATACCCAGGCTCCTAGCACATACATATTTTATAGATTTGTACCGAGTTAAGCTTTATAGACAACATCACATCACAGCACATACATATTTTATTGGCCCAAAACCCATTATTCTGCCGTACACACCCAAAATGTATAGGTCACACACAACAGAACAGACAGAACACACACACACACACACACATATATACATAGGGCTGCTTTATCAAGGCCATAGATTACATGATTTCTTTGATTCAAAGGCTATGATTTCAAATTGTTTGTTGTTTGCCTGAATGAAAATTTTCCATGTTTCTATGATTGCATGATTTCTTACCACAACTCCATCTCCTTCTTTCAGCCCCCACCCCACACCCAAGCTCCTCCACCCACCACATTCTGCCACCAACCACTTTAAAACCTAAGTGTGTATATATGTACCAGACTTAGAGTTTATGGTTTTTTAATCCCCTTTCATGTGAATAATTCTCAATTTTTTTTATCGATCATTGTTTATTTGTATGCCGATTGGTAATTTGGCATCATATTCCTACTTGAAAGATGACCTTTATAATTGAAATGTAGTTGCTTTTTCTATTCTTGAATTTAGATATTTTCTCAATTATTAAGGCTCTTGCATGTTCAGTCTAATCTTTCATGTTAAATTTGGCCGTTAATATGGATCCTAATCTTGTGGAGGCTCAAGCTACACTCTATAATAAAACATACTGTCCTCTCTATTTTTTTCTTTTTTTCTTTGTAGTGAGTTTTCTTATTAAGGATTCTCATATTTTTTAATTAGGCGATTTATTTTGTACATCTATGTTCCAACTGTTGACCCTGATGGTGATTTTTTCTGTTCCCAGTATCTGCAGAGATCAGGGTAGTCAAATGTTAGGGAGAAAGATAAGGTGGTAGAGATAATTCAGGAGAGTCAAATGACTCAAATTTGACGTTACGATTACTTGAGCAATTATTTAAGGTATTTTGTTGTGTCAACTAAATTAGTTAGGATGACTTCTTTTGTTAGTAAGCAAAAACAGAACATGCATTATTCAAAAAGGGTTAAAAGAGTAAGAATATTCATTATTGGTATTTTGAATTTGCACATGCAGTATCTTCACACATGGTTTCTGAATTTTGCACAAGTAGTATCAGTTTTTAAACAATTGCCCAGTTCACTATATCATTGTAAATCCAATCCAAATATATATTTATCTTTCTAAGCTTTATTGGTGATTTATTTGGTGGGTCCGTTGAAAATTGGGTTATTTTTGAAGATTTCTTAAGTGGGATAGTCAGGTAAGGATGGTGATGGGCCCGATCTAATGCCCAACTCAGATAATGATCCCAGTCCAGATTAGGTCCAACTCAGATGGTGAGCCCGGCCCAATCAAGCCCTAATCTATATAATAAAGTAGCTTACAATTCAAATCTCAAAAGATAAATAAAATGACTTTTGCTATTCGAGGTTGAGATCGCTTTAAATTTACTTTAAAGTTAATCTAACGACTAATATTAACACCCTAAATTTAATAAGAAAAATAGGCCCCTAAGGGTGTGTTTGGAATGATTTTTTAAAAGTACTTCTAGAAATTATTTATCATAAATACTTAAAAAAAAAAAAAATAGTGTTTGAAACCACCCAACCACTACCTCTACCCTCACCACAGCTGCCGCCGCCACCACCACAGTCGCCGCCACCGCCACCGCTACCGTTGCGGCCGCCACCACCGTCGCCATCACCACTGCCGCCCACCACCTCTCACCCCCACTACAAACCGATGCTTAAATTCATTTATCTCTTCTCTATGTTTGTGATTTGATTTTGGATATGAATACAAATATGTTTATTGTTTACTATTTTTTATTACACTGTACCTTCAGACACAGACAATAACTAGTACTCCTATATGGGAGGAGAGGACACTTGAATTTTTAGTGTCTCTATTTCTTTCATATATTTGCTCTCAATAAAATCCTATTATTTTAAAAAAAAAAAGAAGAAGTACATGGCGCGCATTCCAAGTCAAGTCAGAAGTCTTTTAATATTTTAACGCATTAAATAAGAACAAGAGTATTACGTTTAAAACAATACAAGTGTGGTTTAAACGTTCTATCATATCTAAAAACGTGTTTTGGAAATCATACATTTAAATACATCACATTCTTTTATATTAAAAGTATAGGTTTAAACAATGATAGATTAAAAAAAAATAGAATAGAAATTATGATATAAAAGAATAAAATTTACAAAAAAAGGTCGAATAATAACAATGCATAAGGTAAAAGTTTTCTCCCGCAACCCTTAGGGGTAGTTTAATGATTGAGTTTATGTCTATCCTTTGATAATTCAAAGGCCTTCCTATACTCCTTAAAGATTAGTCACCCTTGTCCTTTTTTAGAGACATACTTTAACCCAAGTCAAACCATGGTAACCAATCACTGATCCAAATATCACATTACTTTAAAAAATAATTTTCGTTAGAATTATCATAGAAAGTTATCTCACATTTTTTTTCCCAGAAGGTAAAAATTGTCTCTCTTTGTTGCCAAACAATGTGAAATATTTTTTTTTAACCCTACAAGTGAATTTTATCTCGCTTAGACTTACATGTCTATATGATATAATCAACCCTACCTTGAGGGGTGAAGACCATTTTAAATCTACTATCTAGTCGTTGTAATAATAATAATAATAATTTTATAAAAAAAAAACCTTATCCGTTAACCCAAATAGTACATCGCTATTGGGTGATGCATAATGCTAAACATAGTCCTGATTGTTTTTCATGTGCTTCAATAATTATTTCTCAGGAGTTGGAATATTATCGGTACCATATATATTAGCATCAGGAGGGTGGTTAAGCTTGATACTTCTTCTTATTATTGCCAGCACATCCTTCTACACAGGCTTGTTAATTCAAAGGTGTATGGATATAGATCCATCTATAAGAAGCTATCCTGATATCAGCGACCGAGCATTTGGTACAAAAGGAAGAATTTTTGTATCCTTTATCATGAATTCTGAACTCTACTTGGTTGCAACAAGTTTCCTAATAGTAGAAGGGGATAATCTGTGTAACTTATTTCCAGACATGGGAGTACTCGAAATTTTCGGGCTTAGAATTGGTGGAAGACAATGCTTTGTTCTAATTGTTGGCCTCATTATACTCCCTACTGTTTGGTTAAACAGCATAAGCTTTCTCTCATATATCTCTGCCACTGGAGTTTTAGCTTCTTTCCTCATCCTCGGTTCAATTTTGTGGGCTGGCACGTTTGATGGCATTGGATTTCAAGAAAATGGAACGCTTCTGAATTGGAATGGAATACCAACCTCTGTTAGCCTATACGCGTTTTGTTATTGTGCTCATCCGGTTTTCCCCACCCTATACACGTCTATGAGAAATCCGAAACACTTCTCTAAGGTAAAGCAAGGTTTTCGAATCATACCTCGAGTTCTTTAGACCTTTGGATTACTGAATTCGACTCCATGGTCTTCATTCCAGGTCTTGCTCCTATGCTTTCTGTTGTGTACCATTACGTACGCATCAATGGCAGTTTTTGGGTACCTAATGTTTGGTTCAGAGGTAGAGTCACAAGTAACATTAAACCTTCCAACCGAGAAAATTAGCTCAAGAGTGGCAATTTACACCAGCTTAGTGAATCCCATTTCAAAATATGCATTGATGGTTATGCCAATTGTCCATGCTGCTGAAAATCGATTGAGATCTTGCTGCAATAGAAGATGGTTGAGCTTTGTGATCAGCATCACCATGGTGATCCGCAGCGTCGTTGTAGCGTTGGCCATCCCCTCTTTTGGGGTTCTCATGTCACTTGTTGGAGCACTTTTGAGTGTCACAAGTTCAATTTTGCTTCCGTGTATGTGCTATTTGAAGATTTCTGGTACTTATCAGGAATTTCGATTTGAATTAATGTTGATATGTGGAATTGTAGTTATGGGCCTCTTGATTGGAATCACCGGCTCTTACACGTCTTTAGTACAAATAATAGAAGACTTGTAACGATGTTGGCTTTGTATCCAGTTTTCAATAAATTTTGTTTTATAATTTGTTCTTATTTTTAGAGAAAAAAATGAATGTATTCGGCACTTATTAATTAAACCTGTTTGATAACCAAAATTTAAACTCTCTTAATATGTTAAGTGTTCCTTGAAAATAGGTTACAATATTAAGTATGAGATCCCTTACTTAATTCTGAAAGCTGAAAGTGTTTAGCAAAACCTTTTTAATAATATTTAAATATGACAATTATGCCCCAAAATATTTTATAATTCTATTAAAACTTTAATTAATCTTCTCTCCAAAATCTCTAACCTATCTATCCTCTTAACCGATTGTCTTCTTTAGCGGGTAACAGATAGATTGTTTCTTTGTCTTCTTTTTTTTTTTTTCCTTACCTTGTCTTGTCCAACAAAAAAATAAATATATAATTACACACATATTTTATAAATATTTTTAAATTAAAGAGTGGAAGGATAAAACTGAAAATTAATTTATTTTCAGACGTTAGTTCTGTATAATTATCAAACAATTTGGTTTAATTCAGTACTTAAATTAATTTATTTTCCGAAGGATTTGTCGGAGGCAGGGAGACTAGCTAGGCCAGAAAGGCCCACATGAGGAAAGTCCGAGTTAAATATATTCTGGAGATACAGTCTGTATCCAAAACACCCCGGCTAAACATGGACATCACGTTCTCAGACTCAGATTTGGAAGGTTTCCAGCACCCTCACGACGATCCTTTAGTTATAAAGGCTATCTTTGCCAATAGAACCATCCAAAACTTCACAAGAAATGTTAATACAATATTCAACATATTCATTTCATTGATATGAAGACATTTAAATATAATAAAACAAAAACTACCTTAATAACTAACATAACCAATGACTCCACTATCTTAGTAACTACTTACAAAATACTCTATCACTAATTCAATCACTAAAATAACTCCCTAATAATTATCTCAAATACTATATAAAAAATATATTAAAAATGTGCACATAACAATCTTGCTACAAAGATGGTGGAGCTTTGTGATCAACACCACCTTGGTGATTAGCAACGTCGTTGTAGCCCTACCGTCCTCTATTTTGGGTACCTCATGTCATTTGTTGAAGCACTTCTGAGTTCTGAGTGTCACAGATTCGATTTTGCTTCCATGTCTGTGTTATTTGAAGATTTATGGAACTTCGACTGGAATTAATGATGATATGTGGAATTGTAGTTATGGGCTTCTTGATGGGAATTATAGGCTCTTACACTTCTTTAGTACAAATATTGGAACACTTGTAAGGACACAGGTTTTGAGTTTAATGTTCAATTTGTTTTTGTTGAATATATTTGATAACCATAATATTTACAACAAAATAGAACCAAAAAAAACAAACATGTTGGGTTAATAGATTTATTTTTCTTGTTGAATAATATACACGAGTTGAAAGTTGTGGTTTGTCTAAAAAGGATAATGCTATAGTTACTAAAATATTTACCAAAAATATTTTGATCAGTATTTGGCGGGCCCAAGAGTTATATGTAGCTGATAACTCATTTGGTAAAAACATTTTTTGGTAAAATTTTTTGTATGCTTAACATTTTGTACAAAGAAAATGCTGCATTAGTAAAAATGTGAATAAATTGCACTAATGGTTCCTAAAGTTTACCAATAATTGAACTTTAGTTACTAGAATTTTAATTTTGTCAATTTAATCCTTAAAATTTACATTTGAATCAATTTAGTCCCTCACACTAACTAATGTTCAAATTATTGATTATGACCTTTATAAGGGTGGTTAAGTCATTGTCTAAGCAAAAAATAATAATAATAAAAATAAAAATAAAGTATAACATGTAATATGATATGGTTAATGATTGTATATACGTATCGATGTATTTTTCTCTCTCCACCGAGTTCCCATTCTCAGCTTGTCCTCCCTTTCTTTCTCCACGACTCTTATTCTCATAGTCTTCCCTCTTTCTCTCTCTCCCAACGGTGCACAACCTTCTCCCATCCCCATGCCATCTCCACCATCCCTTTTCCCTTCGGAGAAAATATTAATATATCAATTACAATTATAACACATCAGTAATATTACATGGTATAACCATCTATTAATAAATAAATAAGTAGGTAAGTGAGCCCATAAAATTAAATAATCACCCATGTAATATATAAACACTTTCATGTAGGGTAATGAGGAACACCTTATCCATGTTCGAGCTTTCTTATTTGACGGTTACACCACTTGACATGGTGTAACTGTTACATTGAATAATTATTTCTACCTTTTTTTTTTTGTTTTTTGCTACAGTATAGGATGTCTAGACTTCGCTGACTACTCTCTTCAGCTTAACGGCAGGCTATTGTGGTTTAAGTTGTATTAAAGCATTCCTCTAAAGGGACAAGGGCTAGTCCTTAGAGAATATGGGCAGGAATTAAACCTAAAACTTCTAAGTTGTCAAATGTCAAGTTCAACCACTAAACCATCCTAAGGTTTACTCTTATATTTTAAACACTACTCACATTGTTCTTTGTTTTCATTCACTCACCCGTGCGCGCACGTGTACACACACACTCACTCTCTCTCTAACCACCACCACCACCACCACCACCAAGCGACCTCCACCTCTACCACCACCACATCACCTCCACTCTCCATGATGAGCGCAGGCCTTAAATCACCTTGCCTTCAACCTCCCCTGCCAACTGTTATTACCCCCACTAAATTCAGATTTAAGTGGGGTTTTTCGACAGGAATTTCTATTTTGATTTCTAATTCGATTCTGATTTTCAATTTTGGTTCTTCTTACAATTTTGATGGTTCATTTTGATTTTGTTTGTGTGAATTCGATTAAGATCTTGTTGCAATGGAAGATGGTTGAGCTTTGTGATCAGCATCACCATGGTGATCAGCAGCGTCGTTGTAGCGTTGGCCATCCCTTCTTTTGGGCTTCTCATGTCACTTGTTGGAGCACTTTTGAGTGTCACAGGTTCGATTTTGCTTCCGTGTATGTGCTATTTGAAGATTTCTGGTACTTATCAGGAATTTCGATTTGAATTAGTGTTGATATGTGGAATTGTAGTTATGGGCCTCTTGATTGGAATCACCGGCTCTTACACGTCTTTAGTACAAATAATGGAACACTTGTAACGATTTTGGCTTTGTATCCAGTTTTCAATAAATTTTGTTTTATAATTTGTTATCATTTTTGGAGAAAAAAATGAATGTATTCGGCACTTATTAATTAAACCCGTTTGATAACCAAAATTTAACCTCTCTTAATATGTTAAATGCTCCTTAAAAATATGTTACAATATTAAGTATGAGATCATTTATTTAATTCTGAAAGCTAAAAGCGCTTAGCAAAACCTCTTTAATAATATTTAAAATATGACAATTATGTCCCCAAATATTTTATAATCCTATTAAAACTCTAATTAGTCTTCTCTCTAAAATCCCTAACTTATTTATCCTCCTAGCCGATGGTCTTCTTTAGCGGGTAACATGTAAATTTCTTCCTTGTCTTTTTTTTTTCCTTACCTCGTGTTGTCCAACAAAAAAATACATATATAATTTCACACATATTTTATAAATATTTTTAAATTAAAGAGTGGAAGGGTAAAATTGAAAATTAATTTATTTTCAGATGTCAGCTCTGTGTAGTTATCAAACAGTTTGGTTTAATTCAGTACTTAAATTTTAGTGGATACCAAACAGTCCACGAATTTAGACTTCAACTTTCAATTTTATCAAACACCACCGTAATAAAATATTTAACCAAAAAAAAAAAGTTCATAAAAAAATAGAAAAGAAAAAGCAAAAACACATTTAATTGATGAGGGGAGAAGGGGCATTTGCCCCCACTGAATTTTGAGAAATTTTTACCCGTGTAATGTTCTGAACCACATAAATTTATTGAATTTTATACATTTGCCTCCCTTAATTTTTTTTAAAATGTATATAGTGGTTTTAGTCTTTTTTTTTTTATAAAGTAAATAAGTTAGTGGTCCACCCATAAAATAACTAGTTTAAGTTGGGTTTCTTGATTTCTTTGTGTCGGTTGGGGTCCAACTCTCATAACAGAATAAAGGCTCGCGCAGACGACATACAAATATATATATCTAAGCACTCTCTCTCTCTCTCTCTCTCTCAACCTGGCTCTGCATTCTTGAAGGAATCTTGATAAGCGTCATAGTCTTCTATTTGAGCAGCGATTCTGGTGTGTATAGAGGCTCGAGTGTGGTGTACGAGAGCGGAGTTTTCGTAGTGAACGCATGCGTCTTTGATTAGTTTAGGGCTTCGGTTTGGTTTCTTTGGCCAAGAGCAGCAAGCACCCGCTCACATTCAGAATTGATCGCATCCTTATCGATTTGTTCTGCATTACTCGGTTCTTCACCAAGATTGTCGGAAGAACTGCTATTCGGAGGTGCTCCGCCACTAGTGGTTGCATTCTTGGCCGTCGACGGTGGTTTGGACTGTGAAGGAGGGTTTCTTGGTGTTGGAGTAACGTTGGGGTCAACTGTCACAACAGACTAACGACGATCATGGCAAATGCTTATCCCAAACTAATGGTATTAATGACCAACTATTGGTATAGTATCATGCCTTTTTTTTTTTCTTTCTAAATTTCATGATTTATGGATAATTGTTTCTTTACTTATGTTACCTATATTATGTGTCCTAATTAATTTGATCTATTTGCGTTGGTCACTTGAGATTCACCTATTTAAAAGGATATTAACTTGAAGCTTTTCGTTTAATGTATAGTTACCTTAACTAGGCATTTTCACTCCCTAAAAAATTCGAGGGCACCTTCTTGTTAGTCTATCCATCCATGTATCATTTGAAAAAACTTTTACCACTAATTATTAGGTATATGTACAAAAAATGATTGATTAAGTAGGATGTGAATAATACAAATTATGTGAGGATATATTTTGTTTCTTATTGTATTGAGAAAAATAAAAATTCTCGGATTACAAGAATTTGAAGAAAAAAAATATTATTTTACTTTGAGAGTTTTCTGAAAATAGGATTTTTTTATTTTGGACATCGATAGATTAGATTGTTTTCTGAATTAAAAACATGAAAGATGTTTTACAAATAGCAACTTATGCTATAGTTGAAACACTAAACTCTATAAAAGTATATGACATTGCTTAGAGAAGAATTAATATATCATAATGTGATCAAGTGTGACTAGAAAGATTTTAAGAATTATTTATATTATATGTCTATATCCATATCTATGCTACTTATAAATGTTAGTATCTATAAAAAAAAATTGTGATTTTCTATTTTATTCTCATTTATTATAATAAAGTCAATTAACCCACATGTATATACTTTCGTCTAATTTTTGTTCTTTATATGTATTTGACTTTCAACTTCTTTTGGACTCTTTTCTAAGTAGTATTCAATTTTCAAATTCCTTTGAACTCATTTATCTGTAGTATATCCCCTGCACAATTTCCTATATTTATATCTATATCTATATGAGGAAGTAAAATCTTATCCATGTATATTATCGTTTATATGTAATTACCAGATTGTTTCCACGGTCGAATATATTGTATTTGATTTTTTGGTATGTAATAATATAATTATATTATAAGTCAGACAATAATTTTATAATTTGATCAATTTATTCGATAAAAAATTAATAAGTCAATAATATAATTAAATGAGCCGTTGTCTAAAGGGGTTAAAAAAATACCTAGATAAATGAAAAATTAAGTACTCAAACAATGGTAGAATAGATCAATAATTAGGTTTAGCAATAATTAAGATAATAATTAATTATTTAACACCTAATTTATTATTTAATTTAATTACACATATAATTCATATTTTTTATAAAAAAATATGATTTAAAATTTTTTTTACGTTTAACACATGTCGTGCATTATTAATGTATTCAAAAATATATATTAGCACCATTGCTAAAAGTGAAATTGGTAACAAATTAACGACAAAAAATGCCCAATGGGTAACTTTGCATCTCAAAAGTGAGATAAATTAAATGAAATTGTAATTATATTATTTAGATATTGATATTAAGTTTTAAAATGATTCTATTTAGTGATTCATCGAGTCAAACTTTTAAGTCAGTTTTTAAGTCTATTTAACATATTCCTAATTTTTGGACAATCATTCCGAAGCTGCTTAACTTGATGACACAATATTTAAGGGCAGAACCTTGATGTTATAAAGAGGAAGCCCGCCCTTGTGCATTAAGTATGAATATTTTACATTATTGAATTTACATCCCATGTATACTGGTGTTTCAGTTGAATTGGACCCTTTATATCCGATACTTAATCAGAAATAACTATTCAGAATTTATGAAAAATGTCGATAAACAGAGGAACACAAAAGTTATAGACAAATTTATTTTAAGAATCTGACTTTGCTATTCAAAATTTACTAGAATCATATCGTTTTGGTGAAGGTGACAATTTTGGACACGATAACACGACCCAACATTGTTCGATTGCCACTCATACTTTTTTGGCATTCAACACATGCATGATGAGAAATACATTTATGTGCATAATTAGCTAGGTTAAACTCGTCATTATTGTACCTTAACAAAATCACAAATTGATATTATTTCATTGTTCCTGCAGTTGACGTTCATATTCATTCTGTCACTTCTTCTCACACCTTCCATGGGGCAACTGCAACGTTTCAAGTTAGTGCTACAGTGGCCCAACTCTTTTTGCAATAATCCGGGTGAAAGGGGAGTTTGCAGCCAACCAGTGCCGCAACGGTTCACTATACATGGTCTTTGGCCATATGATAAAAATGACAACATACTACCTCCTTGCTCTACGGGGGTTTTGCTAAATAGACGAGATGTAAGTAGATTTACAAAAGAAAGTTTGTTGATTACATTCTTTGTGTATAGCTCTTGTATATGGTATTACATTATGATAATGTTTGATCTTCATTCTTGTTGCTGATAAATATCTTGGCATTGGGTTTGCAGTCAGGACCATTAAACATCCCTTTAATGTATGCGCTTTCATTTGTATTAGGCTGAAGTCAGAATTGCTTTTTTTTTTTGCTAAATATAAATTGAGAAGGAAAAGTGAGTACAAGATATATAATGACGTACCAAGGCTCAATACACACCTGAAGTCCTTGCATACTAATTTTTAAGCTAGTCTATAAAGTATAAACATAAGAGCTCATAGAGACTAGGACCATCATTTGTGTCTTTTAATGCAAACCTGTCATAATTGTTTTGTCTACCTTAATTGAGATGCAAATCACAAGTGCTATTCTTGGTGTTAATATTAATAGTTTGTAGATCAATTATCAACTCTGGTGTATTTTGTTTCCCTTTGAGTAGAAATTACTTTTATTTTAATTATAGATTTACTTATTTTCTTTAACTGTACTAGTGGATTGGTATTAACCAATACCAATTAAAAACTTGTCACGTCCGATGTGATATGTTTACTTACTTTGTTTATTCTTTTCTTTCATGATGTGCAATGTGTTTTGTTTAACCATATTTTTCTTTTCTTCCATGACATATTATGTGTTTTGTATCCCAGGTGACAAGTATTGTTAGTGATTTAGACAAACATTGGCCAAATCATATTCAACAACAGGACAATTTTGCTCGTTGGAGTCGCCAATGGTCAAAACATGGCCGATGCCTGGGCATTGCAGCGCATGACTATTTCGAAAAAGCCATAACTTTTAAGAAACTAGTCGAACAAGCACTCCGTACAAGCTTAGAAGAAATGTTCAGAGGCTATGGTATTCATTACAATTGTATTCTTGTTTTTATGTTTGCTATTTTATGACATTTTTATTCTAGTTTGAAGTTTTTATTTTTGAAATTGTAGGTCTCTCTCCAAATGACCAAAAGCTCTACCAGGTTGAAGATTTTCCCAAGGCGATAAAGGCAACTACCGGATATGTGACCGAGTTAGAATGCAACAAGGATGAGTATTGTGCTGCCCAATTGTATGAAATAAAATTTTGTTTTACACAATATGGGCTACTCATTAACTGTCGTTACCGTCCTCCAAGCCGAGTGAAGCCAATCACAAAGAAAACAAGTTCCAACTCTCAACGGCCACCACCTCCTCCGAAAGTTTTTCAAGTCGGCACATGCTACTATATCCCCGAGATTCAATATCCAGGGGAGTACGTCCCCCCACACCAATTTACCCGTGCTACTATACTCCTTGGGGTGACTCTTGGGACGATTTTCTTTATTGTATGTCTATAGTAATATGGATCTAATAGGATTTATGAAGCAGCAGTTGTTGATTAATGTTTGAATAAGTAGCTACTTTTTCTATGATGGGATGCACAGTTCCAGCTTTAAGCAACATGGCAAGGAAATCCTGTTGGTCTGCAATAAACTCCCTATTTGAAATATATTTTCCCTCTTATAGAATCACAGTGCACAATTTCACCAGGCAAAGAATAACAGCATTGGTAAATCAATTTTTTGAGTATCCAATCAACTACTGGCAAGAATAGCTGCCACTTTAATCAACTCTCACATTCTCAGATCTTCCTTAGGTCCTTAAAACAATTACAAAAGATTCTAATCTTGTGTAGGTAAGTTGAGCATAGATAAAAATAAACAGCAGTGCCCTTCAGCAGCACAAGACTACATTGACAAACTGGAAAAAGAATTGAAATTCTAGCGCAAAGATTATTAATCAATTCTCCTCCTGGTGAGAATCCTTTTTAACTGAAACCAGGCTCTCCTTCTAGGGTAAAACTAGGAATCCAACAGGAAACACACGAAGCTGAAGGTCTTTTAATATTTTAGTACAGGTGTCGTACAAAATCAACTATCCACTGGGACGTCGATGGTGGAGGAATAGAAGCAGCTGATTGCTGCTCCAAAATCCATAACGAATTTGCGAGTCCAAGGTTGTCGGCCAGCTACAATCTTCTCCATCGTCCAAACTTCAAACGATTTACCCTCCACCCCAAGGAAAAAAAAATCACAGCAAGTGATCCATCCAACATTGAAAGAGTAAGATCGTCTGTGTCATAAAATTTTGAAAGAGGATAATTCTCTTTCAGAATAAACTGACATTGGTGTAACACGACATTCCTCACTTCCTATGTCAAAGGAAATAATGATTGGATCACCCTCGCAAAAGCCCGACCAGTGAATCTCCCCATTCACATAAAATGTGCATCCACGATATCTGGCTGTGAAAGATGGCAACATGTATAGGTCTCCAAGCATCCGCACTAAACGAGTATACCTTTGCTCGGACCTCGTCCTTTTTCCTATCATTGGGCTTTCTGAATCCTAGAAGTTGAACCACCTTGTAATCCTTAGTTTTGTGATCAAAACTGTACCCTATATAGCATCTTTGGGCCAATTTATAGGGCGGAAATCCAAAGTTTGATGTCGGGAGAACTCTGTACTCTCTTGTTGCCAGGCTCCAAAGAATAATATGAAAGTATTTCTTCTTAGAAATGCTACTCCCATGCAGACATAGTATACCATTACAAGGTCCTAGCACTTTAAATGCAGAGCATGCAGTTGAAGACTTAGAATTACATTCTAGGGTCGCCCACCTAGAGATTCATTGGGAAATAAGTAAAACCGGTTGACTTTCATATCAAAATGCTTCATCAAGTGATGATGATTGAGATCATTCAAAGTAGCCCGATTGAGATGCATGTCGATAAAACTAGGGTTTCTGGTGAAAGCATTCCATGTTTTGCAAACGCACTTGAAAACGCATCAAAGATTTCACAGGCAATCGTGTAAAAACTTCAATCACCAAATCTTCAGGCAAACAGCAACTAGCCATTGGATAAATAAACAATGGTTTCTCTGCGTAATTACAAACACAAAGCCGTAAATTCTGAAAGTAGGACAATCAAAACACTAACAAAGAATACAACTCAGATGAGACTCAACTAACGAACCTTGAATTCTCAATTAAGATCCAAAAGACCCTCAAAATATTGTAATTCTTTGTGCCCTGGGGCTGATAAGCTATTTATAAGAGACCAAAAGAATTGAAAACAACCGCAAGTCACATATCCTTAAGCAGAAAAAATAGAAAACAACAGTAAATATCAAGAGATAGCACTAATTAATCAATCCGAAAAACATACATCCCCATAATGTTGTACCAATCATGAACAAAACACCCACTGTGAAAACATGGACATTAGATTCACAACAAACAACAGTGGCAGTGGCGAGGGTAACATTACAATTTGCAATGAAAGAATGCACTTTTGGAAAAAAAATAAGATTAGTTCGGAAAATATAAGAGTTGGAGACAATCAAACATTGAAGTGGAATTTAGACTGCAGAAAAGTCTAAAACTTCATGTTCTACAAAATATTTCAGAATTCACAAATACATCACTGTGACAGTGGTCCCCTTTTCCTACCAGTAGCTAGCAATGTGTGATTCTTTATGCTATGGAGCGAAAAATCAAATAATTGGTGTGAACTTGAAAACCCAAACAGAGCCATTAAAATGGGTGATGATGGGGCTGCCGGTGGTTGTTGGCAGCGGAGATGGAGAGAGACCATTAGTGTATAGATTTGGTGAAGTGGTGTGGGGGTCGCGGGGTGGTGTCAGTCGGTGATGGTGCTGGGTCTTGGTGGATGGCGGTGGTGTGTGAGAAGAATCAGAGAGACGGAGGGAGAGTCACCTCACCTAGGGTGGCGGTGTCGCTGGATCTGGATTTCGATCTGATGGTGATGGTGGTGGTGGTGGTGAGAGAGAGTTGCGTTGGCGGTGCGCTGGTGGAACGGAGATTACCTATCGCTGGTGTCACCAGCATCGATGCTGCGACAGAGATAGGGTTATGGTGATGGGGGCGTGTGGGAGAGAGAGATATGGCAGAGGAGAGGAAATTAAAGGAGTGAATTTCCCAAATTTGTAATTTAAAGGGTTAATCACAAAATAACCTCTCTAAACAAGTCTTGTTGTAATTAACTCTTTATAATTTTAATTTGGGTTAATTACAAATTGTACCCCGAAAGATCGTTTGAATCTCAATTTGTACCCCAAAGATAAAAAATCTCAATTTACACCCTCAAAAATAGAAATTTGTATCAATGTGCACCTCAAAAATAAAAAATCTCAATTTACACCTCAAAAATAGAAATTTGTATCAATGTGCACCTCAAAAATAAAAAATCTCAATTTACACCCTCAAAAATAGAAATTTGTATCAATGTGCATCTAAAACTAACCGCCGTCAGTTTGCTGTCTAAAACTAAATTGATAAATTATACTTAGATCCTCTCTTGTTCCAATCAACTCTTTATAATTTTAATTTTAACAATTTACCCCCTAAAGTTTGAAAGATTTTCAATTAACGCATACCATTAGTTTTCCACTGTCAAAAATGACGGAAAGGATTCACGTGATAGAAAATTCAATGAGAATACAAATTTACCCTTTTCCTCTCTTGTGCTTAAAAAACACCCCTTTTCCTATTAACTACTTGGCTGCCGAACTCTCTTCTTCTTCCGGTGAACCCCCGAACAATAGCCAAATCATTAACCTCTCTCACTCCTCTGGTTATTGGTTATCCAACTCAGCCCCCCACCTTCAATAGCAGCCCCAACTAAACGCCTCTCCCCCTAAGAAACTTCTTCCCAAAAGATACCATTAACACCAAACACCAAAAAAATCCACCCTCAGTAAGAAGCACACAATATCCCCACACCGGCGAACCCCCTTCGTCCTTCACAAAGTCCAACCTAAAAATCTTCAATTTAATAATTTGGGCACATAATCTAACCCACACCATTAAAAATCAAAAAAGTTAAAAGTTATATAAAAGGGTAAATTGGAAGTAGATATACTAAATTGAATTGAATTGTAAAAAAATACACAGAAAAAAATGTAAAGTAAGAAAGTCCTTAATTTTAGATCTTAATTGTGTACAAGTACATAATTTAAAATTTTTGGATTTTCCTTCGACATTTGTATCCTCCCTTAAATCATGCGATTATTTTTGAAAGCTATTTTTTTTTCAAATTATATTCATGCATTAAAAATCTCCTAATTTAATGAAAAATTTTGATTTTTCCATTTATTTTGAGGATAAATCAGTTGATTTAAATTTTAAATTTTACAACAGTATCATTTGTTGTCTTCTTCATCTTTGCCCTGGAAGCAATTTATCAGTGCAAGTCCGAAATATTATTTCATCCTTATCATTCAATCTAAGCAATTACAAGATTTAAATTCATGACTCCATTAGGTTTATGTCTGTCTTTTTAAAAGTGATTATACTATTTTTTTAAATGCGAACACCATAACCGAAATTCATTATATATATACATTTACGGTGTAACAATAATAGTTAAAAATTTACTTACACAAAAAAATTATACTGTTACATTTTGTCAAACATATATTTGTATATAACTTCATTGTAACAGTTCAGCTCTGTTTTGAATTTGTTACCACATCTACAAAACCATTTAACACTGTCTGTGTTATAGTGTTACACTGTATTATTACACTGTCTTTATTACACTATGTGGAAAACACAGACAAATTTACATCTACAATGGCACACCAATATGATTTTCTTTTCAAAGACAAAACTCTGTAGATGTTCAGGGAACGATTTAAGGCTTCTCGCCAAGGAAGATGAAACAATTTTTGGATAGAAAGAAGAAACGGTAACCGTTTTCTGAAGATGAAGTTTGTCGCGAATTAATGTTCCTAAATTCTAGCGGTAAAACCTTATCATTGTGTACATAATTAATTTTAAGATATATTTCTAAAACAGTTTTTAGGAAAGTACTGTTTTTAAAGTCCAGTAGTTAAGCATTATCACTATGTACCTAATTAATGTTAAGATATATTCCTAAAACCGTTTTTAGGAAAATAAATTTTAGAAAATGGACAGTTAAGTCTTTGTATCTCAGTAGTGTACTTCTTTACAATACATTTTTTTCTATGTTTTTTTTTATAATTATGTCTAATTTAGTGTACCAACTTCTAAAGGACCCTAAAAAAAATCAACTTAAAGATAACTCATTACTTAACCCCCTCCCCCCCCCCCCCCCCCCCCTCTCTCTCTCTCATAAAAATCAAGTTGGTTGACAAAAACTTATAATTCATATAAAAAAGTAATTTAATTTAATGAAAATGTTGATAATGAGATAATATAACTTGTTGAAGACTCTTTTTAAAATGATTATTTTATATATAAACTTGATCAAGTTATTTCATTACTATAAAGTAGAGTAAAACAATTTCAAATGTAAAATAATATTTTTAGTTTTTTTAACTTAGAAAAATTAAAATTATTAAACGATGATAGTTTAAAATAATAGTCTGATCTCAAATGTTTCATAAAATTTGGCAATTTTTCTCATATTGGTGGTTTATATTTATTTTTAGAACTAAATATTTTTAAAAAACAATTACAAACAAAAGAAAATACTCTAATTAAAATACTAAATTGAAAAAGTTATGGTAATAAAACTTGAATATAAAAACCTAATTAGTAATTTTATAACTCAAAAAACAAGAAAAACTAATTTCAAATAAAAATTTTAATATTAAATATAAAAATGCCTCATTTAGAGATACCATTTTAGGTCTCAAATTTCCTTGAGCCGCCCCTTTCTCAAAGTTCACCCCCATTAAATCTAATACCATAAAATTTATTTTTTCCACCCCATTCTACGTTATCTACTATATTCAAATTCACCTCCTTTTATACTCATTAAGGAAATATACATGGATTTATACGACAAAAAACTTGATGACTTCACCATTTTAAGTCGTTGGTAAGGAAGGTGGAGAGTTAGAGTTAGAGTTAGGGTTAGGGTTAGGGTTAGCGTTAGGGTAAGGGTAGAGAAAACAGGAGGGAGGAAGTAAATTGTGATGAAATATATTGTTTTTTAGGGAGATTTGACGAGAGGTATAAAATCATGAACTTTTAAGGTAAGAGGTATAAAATCATGCATTTTTAAGGTAAAAGGTCCATAAAATACGCACTTGGCAAAAATATCCTCAATGAAGGAACTTATTTTAAAACTTCCACCATATCCCACTATCACCACCACCACCCATTTCTCACATGTTCCCCCACCGATAATGAACTCACTGACAGTAAACTAAAAAACTCAATGTGTTTTGTTATATATTGTGTGGATGGAAGAAGAGTTGAATTTTTTAGTTCATTGTCATTGAATTCATTGTCGTGGAGTTCATTATTTTTATTTTACTATCGATTGGAGGGTGGTTGGGTGGTGGATTCTTATGGAAGAAGAGTTGCATTTAACCCATGAGAAAGACAATGGATCTTGGTTGGACAAAGTGCAAGACATAATAGTTAGTTTTATAATTTTAAAAAAGATAAAAATTAGTTTGGACCTCTTATCTTAAAAGTTCAACTGAATTAGACCTTGACATGGGTGCAGTAGTTTCACCTGAATCTATTTAATTGGGGTGATAATGGATATTTGTTGGGTGAAAATAATTTTATCCTAATTTTTTTTGTTGAATCTATGAAAATATAAATTTTATGTGTAATTAAATTAAACTTTTGTATCCAAAAATTAATTTATATTTTATTTCTTATTTAGCTTAATTATTCAAAAAAATAAATATAACATATATTTGATTTGAAAATTCAATTTAATAACTACATGTATAAAACAATTAAAATATAGATTTGTCCATGCATCTTTCATATAGATATATACAGAAATACGAAAAAATGTAAGTGTACTACTTATAAACGAGCCCAAAAGAATTTGAAAATGAAATATCTATATAATAAAATAGCTAAATTTCTTTGTCTTTAACTTTTCTCGACTCAGATCTTTTGACGATTATTGATCCGGCGGTCCTCATGCCAAAATTTTTTAAGACTCCTATCTCTCATCTAACTCTCTCTTCCTACCTCATACTAACTAATACAAAGACCCCTATCTCATACTAACTCTCTCTCTACCTCAGCCGACACCTCTCTGTCTCCCTCTTCCTTATCTCTCATCTAACTCTTTCTCCTTACCTCTACCCGAACTCCTCTCTCCTCTAATTCTCTCTCTCTCTAACTGTGTGTGTGTTTTGAATTTTTTGTGTGTTTTGTGTGAGTGTGTGTTCTGGGTTTTGTGTGTGTGTGCCTGTGTGTTCATGTGTGTGTATTATGTGCACATTTTTAATATATTTTATGTAATATTTGAGGTAGTTATTAGGGAGTTATTTTAGTAAGTGGGTTAGTGGTAGAGTATTTTATGGGTAGTTTTCTAGGTGGTTACTAAGATAGTGGAGTCATTGGTCAAATTAATTATTACGGTAGTTTTATTATCTTGTATTTAAAGCTTTTTTTATCAATGAAATGGAGATGATGAATATTATATTGAACTTTCTTGTGAAATTTTGGAGATAGATTTTTCTCGAATTGAACCATCGGAGGTTTTCACCCCCCTCGAAGTGGGTTTTCTTTCTTAATTTTATTTTTTCTTTGTTTTACAAATAACTCAAAATCGTGTACGTAACAATTGGTATTAGAGCCAGACATGGAGAATCGAGTTGATCGACTTGAAGCGAAAGTTCACTCATTAATTATCGGGCAAGAGAGGATAATGAAAAAGATGCACGAATTGTTTCTTGCTATGAAATCTCGCTTTAATCAGTTAATGGCCGACCGAGGTCATTATCATGAGGATGACGAAGGGTCGACCCATCACAATGAAGGAGGTAAAAACAATGGCCACCCATCTTGTGTTTCTGTTGGATCAACTAACCCCCTAACTAGCACAATTTCAAAACTAGATTTCTCACTATATTATGGCGAGGAAGGTTCCAAGGCCACATTGATTTGTCAAGCCAAGCAAAATACATCAATTGATCATCCATCAAGTAATCATAAAATAAAATGCTCTGCTGATGAGAAGTTGAAGAAGTCTTCCACTGGGACAAAGCTAAAGGTCAGCTGCAAGAGAATCAAAGGTTCGCATTGCCTTTGGTGTAGCTATCTAGAAGTTCCTCTTCTTGAAGGCATAACACAAAAGGCTAAATTTTGGGAGTCGATGGACTCAAACTTGCAACCAACAGACTGCAAGGTATGCCTAGGAATTGTGTATGGCCTTGCCTATTACAAGGACGAGCAATTGATGGAATATGTTCACACTGCTCATATAAATTCAGCTTTCTGGATCATTATCATGGGTATTTTTGGAGTCTATGAAGTCAAATATCTCCTTGATTGTTACAAGGACAAGGAAGTGGGTTGGCCGCCTCCTAGTGTACATGATAAATCAAACTTTGAGGACAAAGTTTGTTGAAAAGGGGAATGGAATGTTATGTGCACATTTTTAATATATTTTTATGTAGTACTGGAGATAGTTATTAGGGAGTTATTTTAGTAAGTGGGTTAGTGGTAGAGTATTTTGTGGGTAGTTTTCTAGGTGATTACTAAAATAGTGGAGTCATGAGTCAAATTAGTTATTAAGGTAGTTTTATTATCTTGTTTTTAAAGGTCTTCCTATCAGTGAAATGGAGATGATGAATATTATATTGAACTTTCTTTGGAGATAGGTTCTTCTCGAATTAAACAATTGGAGGTTTTCACCTCCTCGAAGTGGGTTTTCTTTCTCAATTTTATTTTTTCTTTGTTTTACAAATCACTCAAAATCGTGCACGTAACAATGTGTTTATGTTTACTCATCATTTACTCAGAAAGTTGTAATCTTTCTCATCTTTGCCTTTAAATTTTTTATTAACAGATCACTACTTCATGACTTCCATTGAGGTTATTTCTTCATCAATTTTTTGTGGGTTTCTTGAATTTTGTGAATCATTGCAGGAAATCATCACATAGAATGAAATTGGCAAAAAGACTATCGGCAAGAAGAGGAGGATGAAAAGTTCAGTTTGAAGAAAGATGCCAAACCTTAAAATGCGGTAATGGATCATGTATTTGTGAATATATGTTTTCATTTGATTTTATTAGTGTAGCAATAGATAGGAAGAATAGTGGTAAGGCTAATACAATACCGTTTAAGGTCTAAGCATTCAATCACGAAACAATGCCGTTTAACGTTGAAGCATTCAATCACGGAGCAACACTTCTTTCTAACACTTGTTTTCTCTCGAAGGAGCAAGATTAACCAGAGGCATGTCCCTCATCACCTATATTGTCATATGTGTTGTACTTTGTATATGTACCTGTATTTATGTTTTCATTTGAATAGCATCAAATGAAATTACTCCTCAGAACTGTTGTGTCATCAATTTCTCTTAATAAAATTCTAATTTTTTTTTGGCTTTATAAAAAATGATCAAATCTAGAAAATTCAGATTATTGAGGGAGGAATTTTGGTGTAAGTTATGTACATTAAATATGTCTAATATAAGCTATTCGTTTAGTGGGGGGCACCTGTGTCTTAGAGTTGGTATAAAGATTATATTTTTTACTAATGATACTATAATTTGAAGTACTGCCAATGACTTGGTTCTAGATTAAAGTTAAGAGAGAGATTTAATGCAGTAATGTAAGAAAACTTGACATAGAGAGATAAATAGCATATTGAATGAGACGATAAAAAAAAGTATGATAACTTACAATTTGTGTAAACATGCACAGTTCAAAAGGATTCACAAGCTTCAAATGGTAAAACGCGAATTGATTTGTGATTTTGTCCATAATGCTTCTTAGTTTTACCTTTCATTTTTTAGTTTACTACTCTTTAGTTTCTCAATAGAGTTTACTTATGGTTTTGATTTTTTAGACAATTAATGGTGCCAAAAGAATCCACAATCTAAGAATGATGGTTTAATCAACGATCCCCTCAAAAATTGAAAAGAGGTGATTATCTCTTTTGGGTGCTCTGATGCACGTGTGTGTTGTGTAAATAACAGAGTAGAAACACTACACATGCATATATGGTCATCTGGTGCATTTTTTCTGATCTTCTTTTTCTCCTTATTATGATATGATTTTTCTTGGCGAGTTCATGTGATTGAGTTTATTAATGAAGTGATTTAGCAAATTGGACTTCTCTGCAGATTAAAGCATTTGGAATCATATTATTATTACTCCAATGAACAAAGGAATGAAATGGGTAAATACATGGTCCCATTTATGATTGATAATGTTTAGTTGTCCATGATCTGACAATACAATTCATTTTCATCTACAATATGGATATGACTGCTTGCAAATATCAATATCCATTGGTCTGCCCATTTGTGCAAGATGCCATCATTTCTCAAGGAAAGTTTCATGGGGGTCCTTCCCTCAAGGTATTGGCCATGTCGTGGAGGAGATGGTTATGGTGGAGTAAGGCTATTACAAGTGATGAGCGAAGGTTTTTTGTTTTTCTCCAAGTCTTTATTTCTATTGTTTCTAATATGTATTCCCTCTTCGGATTGTACTCACTGTGATTGTTTATTTCTCATTTGTCTTTTGCTTCTTTGTATTTGGAATGATAGAATTGTGATTGTTTTTTATTTTTTAATTTTATTGTTTGGATTTTTAGCTCTAAATCTATTGCTCATAGAGGGCGAAATTTTTTAGATTAAATTATGCACATTTTTTTTTTGAATTTATTGAGGCCAAAAAATTATTCAGTCTCTTAAAATGAATTATGTGTTACACTTTTCTTTTGTTTATGCTCATTTTTTTTAATTGTCGATTTTTTGGGTTATACATTGTCTTTGTGCATGAACATATGTTTGTAATTTTTTTACGAGTAATTTAGTCTCTTCAAGCACAAGTAATTACTAGTTACTCATAAAAGAGTTCAATTCATATAAATATAGACATAGATACAAAAAATTTTATACAATTGTACTACAATTTTATACAATTTTATACAATTTTATAAGTTATAAAAGAGTCCAAAAGAATTTGAAAATCAAATGCTACTTATAAAAGAATTCAAAAAAAATTGGAAATCAAATAATGTATAGCAACAAAAATTAGATAAAGGTATAGCAATATAATTAATTTTATGATAATAATTAAGAATAAAATAAGAAATTAAAAAAAATTTACCTGACTTTTATAAATATAAACTATAAAGTACAAGAAATTTTGAATCCCCAACTTATAAAATCATTCGAAATTCCAAGTTATTTTGTTAATATTCATTGTTAATCTAATGGACAAAATTCACTATTTGAAATATAATTTCCCTCCTACAGAAGCACAGTGCACAATTTCACCAGGCAAAGAATAACAGCATTGCTGCCACTTCAATCAACTACTGGCAAGAATAGCTGCCACTTCAATCAACTCTCACATTCTCAGATTTTCCTTAGCACCAAAGTCCTTAAAAGAATTACAAAAGATTCCAATCTTGTGTAGGTAAGTTGAGCATAGATAAAAATAAGCAGCAGTGCCCTTCAGCAGCATTTCTCCTAGGACTACAAATATATTTGTTACATCGACAAAACTGGAAAAAGAATTGAAATTCTAGCGCAAGGATTATTAATCAATTCTCCTCCTGATAAGAATCCTTCTTAACTGAAACTAGGCTCTCCTTGTAGGGCAAAACTTGGAATCCAAAAGGAAACACATGAAGCTGAAGGTCTTTTAATCTTTTAGTACAGGTGTCGTACAAAATCAACTCTCCTCCGGGACGTCGAAGTTTGTGGTATAGAAGCAGCTGATTGTTGTTCCAAAATCCCAACGGACCATAAGAATATGGAAATGGATCCATAACGAATTTGCGAGTCCAAGGTTGTCGGCCCGCTCCAATCTTCTCCATCGTCCAAACTTCAAACGATTTACCCTCCACCCCAAGGAAAAAAAAAATCACAGCAAGTGATCCATCCAACATTGAAAGAGTATGATCGTCTCTTCCATAATATTTTGAAAGAGGATTATTCTCTCTTTCAGAATAAACTGGCATTGGCGTAACACGAAACTCCTCACTACCTATGTCAAAGGAAATAATGATTGGATCACCCTCGCAAAAGCCCGACCAGTGAATCACCCCATTCACATATAATGTGCATCCAGGATATCTGGTTGTGAAATATGGCAACTTAACATGTATAGGTCTCCAAGAATCCGCATTAAAGGAGTATACCTTTGCTCGGACCTCGTCCTTTTGCCTATCATTGCGCCTTCTGAATCCTAGAAGTTGAACCACCTTGTAATCCTTAGTTTTGTGATCAAAACCATACCCTATATGGCATGTTAAGGCCAACTTATAGGGCGGAAATCCAAAGTTTGATGTCGGCAGAACTCTGTACTCTCTTGTTGCTGGGTTCCAAAGAATAATATGAAAGTATTTCTTCTTAGAAATGCTACTCCCATGCAGACATAGTATACCATTACAAGGTCCCAGCACTTTAAATGCAGCACCATGCAGTTGAAGACTTAGAATTACATTCTGGGGTCGCCCACCTAGAGATTCATTGGGAAATAAGTAAAACCGGTTGACTTTCATATCAAAATGCTTGATCAAGTGATGATGATTGAGATCATTTGAAGTAGCCCGATTGAGATGCATGTCGATAAAACTAGGGTTTCTGGTGAAAGCATTCCATGTTTTGCAAACGCACTTGAAACGCATCAAAGATTTCACAGACAATCTTGTTAAAACTTCAATCACCAAATCTTCAGGCAAACAGCAACTAGCCATTGGATCAATAAACAATGGTTTCTCTGCGTAATTACAAACACAAAACCGTAAATTCCGAAAGTAAGACAATCAAAACACTAACAAAGAATATAACTGAGATGAGACTCAACTAACCAACCTTGAATTCTCAATGAAGATCCAAAAGACCCTCAAAATATTGTAATTCTTTGTGCCTTGGGGCTGATAAGCTATTTATAAGAGACCTAAAGAATTGAAAATCTAAAGTTGTGATGAAACAGGAAACTAGGTATTCTAATTCAAAAAATAATCAAAATAAAATAAAAATAAGAAACTCATAAAATTTTTGCCACATATCGGTAGGGATTATACGTAGCTTTGATATATTTGCTAAGCAAAGGACGGTGGAAATTACTGCTGGATTCATCAGTATCTGGATAGGAGACAGATTTCATGAGTTGAAGCAAAATTGAAGTACAATAGAACTGTTTTGTAAAGTTTTGAGGCGTTCAAAACTATCCTTCATATACATGTCGCTCGGGTTTAGGCTCCTATCTATCTATTTGTAGTCACTATATAACACAAAAAACAACGCCAATATAGTTGATAACCCGGGTAAATCAGTAGATAAGCCAGGTAAATATCAACTGTCTAAGCATAACAACCGCAAGTCACATATCTTTCAGCAGAAAAAATAGAAAACAACAGTAAATATCAAGAGATAGCACTAATTAATCAATCCGAAAAACATACATCCCCATAATGTTGTACCAATCATGAACAAAACACCCACTGTGAAAACATGGACATTAGATTCACAACAAACAACAGTGGCAGTGGCGAGGGTAACATTACAATTTGCAATGAAAGAATTCACTTTTGGGAAAAATAAGATAGTTCGGAAAATATAAGAGTTGGAGACAATCAAACATTGAAGTGGAATTTAGACTGCAGAAAAGTCTAAACTTCATGCTCTACAAAATATTTCAGAATTCACAAATACATCACTGTGACAGGGGTCCCCTTTTCCTAACAGTAGCAATTTGTGATTCTTTATGCTATGGAGCAAAAAATCAAATAATTGGTGTGACCTTGAAAACCAAAACAGAGCCATTAAAATGGGTGATGATGGGGCTGCCGGTGGTTGTTGGCAGCGGAGATGGAGAGAGACCATTACTGTATAGATTTGGTGAAGTGGTGTGGGGGTCAGGGGGTGGTGGCAGTCGGTGATGGTGCTGGGTTTTGGTGGATGGCGGTGGTGTGTGAGAAGAATCAGAGAGACGGAGGGAGAGTCACCTTACCTAGGGTGGCGGTGTCGCTGGATCTGGATTTCGATCTGATGGTGGTGGTGGTGGTGAGAGAGAGTTGCGTTGGCGGTGCGCTGGTGGAACGGAGATTACCTATCGATGGTGTCACCGGTGTCGATGCTGCGAGAGAGATAGGGTTATGGTTAGGGGGGCGTGTGGGAGGGAGAGATATGGCAGAGGAGAGGAAATTATGTCAAAAAAAAACAAGTCCTGTTGTAATTAACTCTTTATAATTTTAATTTGGGTTAATTATAAATTGTACCCCAAAAGATCGTTTGAATCTCAATTTGTACCCCCAAAGATAAAAAATCTCAATTTATACCCTCAAAAGATAGAAATGTGTATCAATGTGCACCCCAAAGATAAAAAATCTCAATTTACACCCTCAAAAATAGAAATTTGTATCAATGTGCACCTAAAACTAACCGCCGTCAGTTTGCTGCCTAAAACTAAATTGATAAATTATACCTAGATCCCCTCATGCTTGTCACTCAATCATTTGGACCCCTTCACATTTAGAATATTACTCCTATATTTCATGACGTTTGTGCACGTGTAACACCTAACCCCTTTTCGTTGATATCTGTTAATATAACCGTTAAAAAATATGATTTTATCATAATAAAAAATTATAATTTCATATTACCTTTTATTTTGTGGGTCCGATATATTCTAAAGTTCAAAATCAAGCTTACCATTTAAATGTCCAATAGAATGTAGGTATTTATATAATATTTTTTATATTCAATGCAATATATCACTTAAACAGAATTATTTGAATGCCCAATTGGGGGGGACATTTTTAGTCATATTTGAATTCTCAATGGATGTAAGTGTAATATTTCAAATTTGAGGGGTCTAGGTGATTAAGTGACAAACATGAAGGAGTTTAAGTGTAATTTATCCATTTAGTTTTAGACGGCAAACCGACTGCTGTTATCTTGAAGTGCGTATTGATATAAATTTCTATCTTTGAGGATGCAAATTGAGATTTTTGATCTTTTGGGGTGCACATTATTACAAATTTCTATCTTTGAGGGTGCAAATTAAGATTTTTTATCTTTGGGGGTACAAATTGAGATTCGAACGATCTTTCGTGGTGCAATTTATAATTAACCCTTTTAATTTTAACAATTAACCCCTTAAAGTTGGAAAGACTTCCAATTAACACATACCATTAGTTTTCCACTGTCAAAAATGACGGAAAGGATTCATGTGATAGAAAATTCAATGAGAAATACAAATTTACCCTTTTCCTCTCTTGTGCTTAAAAAAACACAACTTCCCATAGCTACTTGGCTGCCGAATTCTCTTCTTCTTCCGGTGAACCCCCGAACAATAGCCAAATCGTTAACCTCCCTCACTCCTCCGGTTATCCAACTCAGCCCCCCACCTTCAATTGCAGCCCCAACTAAACCCCTCTCCCCCTAAGAAACTTCTGCCCAAAAGATACTATTAACACCAAACACCAAAACAACCAAACACCAAAAAAATCCACCCTCGGTAAGAAGCACACAAGAGATCAATCCACCAAAAAAAATCCTCCTCCAAATAACCAACTTGAGGTTATCCGTCAAGCCAATAATCGTCTCCTCCAACAAAACAAGGATTTACTGAATCTTATTCGTGCCCAACACCCCCAGAGGGGAAACTAGCCTAAGAGGATCCCCCACGGAGGGAACATCATCATCAAAATCCCTTAAGGGGGATTACGGAAGAAAATGAACAAAGTCATTCTGTTGACAACGCCCACCGCTGAGCTCAGATGAATGAGGAGGAAGATGAGGTCCAAAGCCAAAACAGAGGAGGTCCTAGGAACAATTTCTCCCCAGTCCCTTTCCAGCAAGATAGGAAAGAGCAATTTTGAAAGCAACACTTCAGGGAGATATAACAAGAGCTTAGCCACACGAAGGAGGCAGTAAAGAGCAAAACCCTAATGACAATGGACGCTCTAGTTCAACAAATAGAGTCTCTGTTCACCCTTGAGGTGCTACACGTCCCTCTTTCCAAAAAATTCAAAATGCCACAAATAGAGACCTTCGATGATACAAAGGATCCCATGGACCATTTAAACACCTACAAAAACCAGATGTAATTGCATGGATACCAGGATCCAGTGCAACGCCGAGCGTTAGCTATCACCCTAAATGGCTTGGCCTTTACTTGGTTCAACAGATTGGCCCCAGAGTCGATCTCTTCTTTCACAGAGCTCTCTATCTCATTCGTATCCCACTTCATAGGAGCTCGAACCTACCGAAAGCCAAGCTACCATCTGCTAAATGTGAAGCAAGGGCCAAGCGAATCATTGCAAAGTTATATCCAGAGGTTTAACTCAAAGTCCCTAAAAGTGGACATTCTTGACGAAAAGTTTGCCCTCACAACCTTTATTACTGGGTTGAGAATACAATTAAAGGATCTGATGTTCTCAATTTCCAAAAACTCAAAGGCCAATATGGTCGAGGTGTTGGCCAAAGTAGAGAAGTATATCAATGCCAAAGAGGCCCTCCTCTCAAAAGCTAGAAACTTCACAGCTCATATAGAGAAGGAAAAGAGAAGAAATCGAAGTTTGAAAAATGACAAGAGCCGAGAGAGATCTCCGAGGAGAAATAGGGATCGTTCCCCAAAAAGAAGAAGTGACATTAAAAATCGTCTAGGTCCTCCACCATAAGAACTACAGCCAAAGTGTCACCCCCCTCAACACCACAATATCACAGGTATTTAACGAGGTCCAGAAAGAGAAATTCTTGAGGTGGCTACCTCAAATGAAAGTGAAACTCGATAAACAGGATGCCATGAAGTACTGTGAATATCATTGAGATCACGGTCACTACATTGATGATTTTATTTAGTTAAAGAAAGAGATCGAGTTCTTAATCCAGAGGGGTCAAATGCACTGCTTCATAGCATAAGACAACTAGAACCAAGCTCACCCGCCTCCTACACCACAAAACCAACAGCCCATGGGGGAAATAATGGTTATTTTCGAAGGATTTGTCGGAGGCAGGGAGACTAGTTCAGCCAAAAAGGCCCACATGAGGAAAGCCCGAGCTGAAGACATTCTGAAGATACAGTCTGTATCCAAAACACCCCAGCTAAGCATGAACATCACGTTCTTGGACTTAGATTTGGAAGGCTTCTACCACCCTCATGACAATCCTTTAGTTGTAAAGGACATCATTGCCGATAAAACCATCCAAAACTTCACAAGAAAGATTAATACAATATTCAACATATCTATTTCATTGATAGGAAGACCTTTAAATACAATATAATAAAAATCACCTAAATAACTAACACAACCAATTACTTTACTATCTTAGTAACCACCTAGAAAATTACCTACAAAATACTCTATCACTAATCCATCTACTAAAATAACTCCCTAATAATTACCTCAAATATTCCATAAAAAAATATTAAAAATGTGCACATAACATTCCATTCCACTTTTGAACAAACTTTGTTCTCAAAGTTTGATTTATCATGTACACTGGGAGGCAGCCAATCCATTTCCTTGTCCTTGTAACAATCAACGAGATATTTGACTTCATAGACTCCAAAAATACCCACGATAATGATCCAGATGGCTGGATTTATATGAGCAGCTTGAACATGCACCATCAATTGCTCGTCCTTGTAATAGGCAAGGCCATAAACAGTTCCTAGGCATGCCTTGCAGTCTGTTGGTTGCAAGCTTGAGTCCAATGACTCCCAAAATTGGAGTTGGCTTAAGTACCGCCCTTTACTTTTTCGGTACCATACCGAAAAAGTAAAGGGTTTCAGTAGTTGACATTTGTCCATTAAAAACTAATGACCGGCTCTACCGGTTTCTCCCAAAAAATGGCACCTTACCCCAAAAAAAATGATACCTTATCTCCAAAAAGTGATAATTTAACCCACAAAAGTGGTAACTTTCTAAAGTAGTACCTTAACCCTAAAAAGTTGTACATTTCCCCAAAAAAGTGGTATATTATCCCAAACAGTTGTAATTTATCCCCAAAAAGTGATATCTTACCCCCTAATAGTTGTACCTTACCCCCAAAAAGTGATAATTTACCCCCTAAAAGTGGTACCTTACCCCCACAAAAGTGATAACTTACCTCCAAAAAGTGATACCTTATCCTTCAAAAAGTGGTACCTTACCCCCAAACAGTTGTAACTTACTCTCAAAACTGGTACTTTACCCCAAAATAGTGGTACCTTACCCCCAAAAAGTGGTAACTTACCCCCAAAAAGTGGTACATTTTTCCCAAAATAAGTAGTACTTTACTCCCAAAGAGTTGTAATTTACCTCAAAAAATGGTATCTTACCCCCAAACAGTTGTACTTGACCCCTTAAAAGTGGTAACTTATCCCACAAAAAATGGTAACTTACCCTACAAAAGTGGTAATTTAACACCCAAAAGTGGTACCTTACCCCTAAAAAAGTGGTACATTTTCCCCAAAATAAGTGATACCTTACTCCCAAAGAGTTGTAATTTACCCCCAAAAGATGATATCTTACCCCGAAATAGTTGTACCTGACCCACTAAAAGTGATAACTTACCCCACAAAAGTGGTAACTTATCCCCAAAAAGTGGTATCTTACCCCCAAACAGTTGCACCTTATCCTCAAAAAATGGTAACTTACCCCTTAAAAGTGGTATCTTACCTCCTAAATGTGGTAATCTTGATCACTAGGACAACTAAGACCAGTCTGATTTAAGTTAGATGGTTGATCGCTAAACATGCCAAAGGATCGGTCTTGATTTAAGCTACGATTGCTATGCTTGATTCGTAAGCTTTGATCGGCAGGACAATTAAGACCGGTCCTGTTTTACCAAAAAAAAAATGGTAAACTTATCCAAACAATGTTAAACTATTTTACAATTTTATTCCTAAAATTAGTAATAACACTTTTATCCTTAAAATATGCATATTTTATCATTTTGATCCCTAAAATATAATTTTTTTCAATTTGCCCCCTAAAGTATTTAATTTTGTATTAATTTGATGAATTGAATGTTAATTGGATGTTTTTGAATATTGATTTGATAAGTTGAATGTTAATTGGATGAATTTGAAAGTTAATGTGATGTCAATTTGTCGAATTGCATATTAGTTGAATATTTTCAAGATAAAATTGAAAAAAATTGATATTTTAGGTATAAATTGACAAAATATGCATATTTTAGGGGTAAAAGTATATTAACCCATTTTACAAAATCATGATCGGTTTTAGAAAATCAGGATCGCTCAGGACTGATCCTGATTTCTAAAATTGGTTAATACACTTTTATCCCTAAATTATAGATATTTTATAGTTTCATATCTAAAGTATTTAATTAACAAGCAATTAACAAATTGAAATCACATTAACACATTCAATTCATCAAATTAAAATTAAAGTTCAACAAATTAATATTAAATTCATCAAATTAACATTCAATATCATCCAATCAACACCCAATTCAACAAATTAACACCAAATTAACATTCAATTCATTCAATTTATATTCAAATTCATCCAATTAACACTTAATTCATCCAATTAACATTCAAAATAATAAAAAATTATTTTTTTTAAATCAACACCAAATTAACATGTAATTTTATCCAACTAATTATTCAATTCATCAAATTAATGTCAAATCAACATTCAATTTATCAAATTAACATTCAAATTCACTTAGTTAACATTAAGATTTATCAAATTGACATTCAATTTCATCAAATTAATACATAATTAATCAAATTAACATCAAATTAGCATTTATTTCATCCAATTTATATTCAAATTAATCCAATTCATCAAATTAATATCTACAATAATACCGTAATAACACTTTTTATCCATAAAGTATGAAAATTTTGTCAGTTTTATCCCTAAAGTATCAATTTTATCAATTTGGCCCATAAAGTATTCAATTTGTGTTTAAAACATTGAATTTATCAAATCAACACTAAACTAACAAGCAACTTTATCTAATAATCATTTAATTCATCAAATCAAAACAAAATTAACATTCAATTCAATAAATTAACATTCAATTTCATCTAATAAATATTCAATTAATGAAATTAATATTCAATTTCAACTATTTAACATTAAATTTATCAAATTAACATTCAATTTCATCCAATTAATATTAAATTTATCAAATTAATATTAAATTTATCAAATTAATATTTTATTTCATCCGATCCTAATTTTCAAAAATGGGTTAATACACTTTTATCCCTAAATTATGGATATTTTATTAGTTTCATATCTAAAGTATCAGTTTTGTCAATTTTATCTCTAAAGTATTTAATTAACAGAAAATTAGCAAATTGAATAAGACGGTGTTAGTCGGAATCAAAAAGAGACTGGAAAAGTCAAAGGGAAGGTGGACCGAGGAGTTGCTCAATGTATTATGGTCCTACAGGACAACGCCGAGAACTTCAACAGGAGAAACCCCTTACGCCATGACGTATGGGGTCGAGACTGTCATCCCGCTGGAAGTGGGGCTCCCAACTATACGAAGCCAAACCTTCGAATTAGGGAACAATGATCAAACACTCGCCAAAGACCTTGACTTGGCTGAAGAAAGAAGAGAGCTACCATCTATCAGGCTAACAAAATACCAAGGAGAGTTGTCGAGACAGCACCAGAAGAAGGTCCGGACAAGGAGCTTCCAAGTGGGGGACTTGGTACTACGTAAAGTGGTGGGCAATACTCGGGAACACACTGATGGGAAACTCGGTCCCAACTGGGAAGGCCCTTACAAAGTAATCACTGTGGGGGGCACAGGGGCATATAGACTGCAAGGTATGGATGGCAATGATGTAAACCGACCTTGGAATGTATCGAATTTGAAGAAATATTACCATTAAAAGTTGAATCCAAGGCTAGGAAAAGTTTAACATGAGTCTTGCGCTCGGTTGTTAGGGGTACGACCCCGAGGGGTATCATACTCCACCCTTGGAGCAACGCCCTCAAAGTACAACACGAGCCTAACGCTCGATCGTTAGGGGTACGGCCCCGAGGGGTGTAAGACTCCATCCTTGGAGCAACGCCTTTAAAAGCTTAACACAAGTCTTGCGCTCGGTCATTAGGGGTACGGCCTCGAGGGGTGTAAGATTTCATCCTTGGAGCAACGCCTTCAAAAGCTTGACACAAGGCTTGCGCTCGGTCGTTAGGGGTACGGCCCCGAGGGGTATCAGACTCCACTCTTGGAGCAACGCCCTCAAAGTACAACATGAGCCTAGCGCTCGGTCGTTAGGGGTACGGCCCCGAGGGGTGTAAGACTCCATCCTTGGAGCAACGCCTTCAAAAGCTTAGCACGAGTCTTGCGCTCGGTCGTTAGGGGTACAGCCCTGAGGGGTGTAAGATTTCATCCTTGGAGCAACGCCTTCAAAAACTTAACACAAGCCTTGCGCTGGGTCATTAGGGGTACGGCCCCGAGGGGTATCAGACTTCACCCTTGGAGCAACGCCATCAAAGTACAACACGAGCCTAGAGCTCGGTCGTTAGCGGTACGACCCCGAGGGGTGTAAGACTTCATCCTTGGAGCAACGCCTTCAAAAGCTTAACATGAGCCTTGCGCTCGGTCGTTAGGGGTACGACCCTGAGAGGTGTAAGATTCCATTCTTGGAGCAACACCTTCAAAAGCTTAACATGAGCCTTGCGCTCGGTCGTTAGGGGTACGGCCCCGAGGGGTACCAGACTCCACCCTTGGAGCCCTCAAAGTACAACACGAGCCTAGCGCTCGATCGTTAGGGGTACAGACCCGAGGGGTAAAAAGACCCCAAATACTTGTGCATTTGTCGGGATTTTATAAGCGTAAAAGTCCAAGGATCAGTTCAGCAGATAGAGTACAGTTAACAAAATGAGGAAGAAAGATCGGGACACAATGCAAAGGAAATTTCATTAACAAACAAAAAAAGGGCTTTGCGTCCCCTGAGGCATACGAAAAAGAAAAATTTACAATAAGAGAGGAGAGCAACTGTGCCTTCAGGAACCCCCGAGCCCTTCAGGATCAACATGCTCATCGCCGCCGGCCTCCTCACCGGCGAGTTCACCACGCCTCCTTAATGGCTCCTCCTCAGCCCCAAGTATTTCATCTAACTCGGTATCAGGTACCCCAGGAAGAATGGGGGGCAGGTTTTGGAGAATATCACCACTCTGGTCGAAGGGAGGAGGATAAGGAAGAGTAGGGGAAGAGTGTGGGTTAGAACCATCACTAAGTGTGATTGGTTTGTTTTGGCCTTCAGCAACTCCCTCCCCTTCGGCTGATCCATCAAGGCCTGGCTCGAGTTGTGACAGCTCCTCAGGACCAATCCCTCTTTCGGGTTTTGCGAGCCAGCTGTGCATTGAGAACAGGTCCGAGCCAGCCTCAACATAGGCAGCGTGCAAAGCAGCATCCCACCCTCCTTGTAGGCCTTCCTCTTGGCTTCTTCGAAGGCCGGGACCATTTGATCTTGGCAATTGAACCAAGTCGCCTCACACTCCCGACGGATCCTCTCCGGCTCCCCGGCCATCTTTGCCACCAAGGCGTCAACTTTGGCTATTAGGGCGTTGATGATGGACTCGGCTTCCTGCATGTTGACTTCGGTAGAAGAGACCCGGATTATTATCGAATTTGAATTACTGAATTTGAATTTAGACAAAAAATTTAGTATCTATCGGATATACAGGTCAAATTCGAAACTGAATTTTCTAAATAGACGAATTTAGATTGACCAAGGTTTGGTCCTTATCCGATAAGGGATAGCGACCACTAATCAAACTTGGACCAGAAGGAGTAATTTCTGGGCCAAACCATATATTGGGTTAGATGTTTTCGCCTGAGATATTGGACAGACATGGGCCAGGTCCGGCCATGGACAGTCCAAATCTATTAAAATATATTAACGCTATTGAGACATAATTTGAAGACATAATACATTGTGACCAATAAGTTGATAGGAAAAAAATTCATTAATGGGATCCATTGCAATATTAAGTGCATTTTACTATCACTCTATTGGTCACAACATTATGTACACAAATTATGTCTATTTCTCTATTTTTAAAGTATGTACGTAATTTTTATTCGATCCTTAAAGTTCTAAATAAAATAAGAGTAAATTCAAACCACCATTGTCTACCCATTACCCTAGACCCATTACCCCAGAAAAACAAAAGTCGCAAAGCACCCATGCCTACCCGTTACCCCTCATCATCCAAACCACCGCTGACCCCCTTCCTCTGCCCACTCCCCACACCTTATTTTCGTTGACTTTCGTAAACATACGAAACCCCCACCCCTTAAAGAAATGCCATACAGTGAAACACCCCCACTCTATCCATCGCTAAGCCCTTCTCTCTTTTTGCACTCTTCACCACGACCCTCTCCCTAACAAGCTTCCACCTCGCTACAACCCCCAAATCCAAGGGCCATAATTCTGTCAATTGTTGAATGGAGAGACAAAATCGCAACCAAGCCAACTGAACAGAGAAAAAATCAATGGCATTTCTATGAATGAACCTCATTAAGAAAAGTTAGTGTTACCATGTTAAGAAAAGTTACTTCATGGCTATCCTCCTAGTTATCGGTTTGCTAAAGGCAAGAATAACTCCAAATCTGCAAATCAAGTAACAGGCACTAGACAGATTGAAGACACTACACCTATAGCTAACAAAGTCTCTTCTCCATTACCAATAACACAAGAACAAGTACAGCAATTGTTACTTCTTCTGAAGTCACAGTCTCAGCCTCAAGCCTAAGTAAATCAAGTAGGGGATATTCACAGTAAGCCCATATTCAATATGTTAGGTGAAGATTCTTCTCTTTCGTTATTGCTCAATACTATAAATTCTTCTTCTAAACATGATTTCTTTCCATCTTTTCCTCCATGGATAATTGATGCTGGAGCTACTGATCATATAGTATGCTCAGTATCTCATTTGTCCACTATTTCCTCAGTTGTGAACACTTCAATACGATTACCTGATGGAAGTCTGGTTGCTGTTAGTCATATAGGCACAGTCATAATTTTTAACTTACTTTTGTTGACCAATGTCCTCTGTGTCCCTTCTTTCCAATACAATCTTCTTTCTACCAGTAAACTAACTTAGCAGATTTCTTGTTTTTTCCTTTTTGTACATGGTGCTTGCTTCATACAGGACCTGTTAACATGGAAGACGATTGGGATAGGTGAAGAAAAGAAAGGACTATATTTTCTGTAACCTTCAACCACTCAGGTTTCCACCACTCAAGTTGGCTCCAGTATCTCTTATATTCAATACAACACAGAAGTTAATTCACATCTATGGAATTTTCGATTAGGTCACTTGTCTCCACAGAGATTGGCTTTTCTGCACAAGGAAGTTTTTGAGATTTCTCTTTCTGATAATACTCATTGCAGCATTTGTCATTATGCTAAACAGAATCGTTTACCTTTTCCTGACAGTAATACTAAGACATCTGTTTTCTTTGAAATAATTCATTGTGACATTTGGGGACCATATTCCATTCCTTCTTTGAATGGTTCTTATTATTTTTTAACAATTGTTGATGACTTTTCTAAATGCACTTGATTGTACTTAATGAAATCCAAGGATGAAACACAGTCTTTGCTTGTTTCATTTTATGCTTTAGTAGAAACTCAGTTTCATACCAAGATCAAAATCATTAGGTCTGATAATGACAAAGAATTTATCATGACTGATTTCTATTCTTCTAAAGGGATTATCCATCAGTTGAGTTGTGTTGACACTCCACAGAAGAATGGTGTGGTGGAGAGAAAACACCAACATCTTCTCAAAGTTGCTAGAGCACTTAGATTTCAAGCTCATCTTCCTTTATCCTTTTAGGGCGAATGTGTTCTCACTGCTACATATCTTATAAACAGAATTCCTACCACTTCTCTTTCTGAAAAATCAACTTTTGAGGTCTTATTTTCTCACAAACCATCATATTCTCATTTAAGAGTGTTTGGATGTTTGTGTTATGCTTCTACTCTTAAACAGCACAAATCAAAGTTTGAACCTATAGCTAAACAATGTGTTTTTATTGGATATGCTTCCTCTATTAAAGCATATAAATTGTTTGATCTTCAAACACAATCTATTTTTTGTCCAGAGATGTGATTTTCTATGAGGATATTTTTTCTTTTTCCTGTCACACCATAGAGTCTTCTAATCTAGATTCTATAGTTTTACCTTCATCTTTCTCTGATATTGATTTTCCATCAGTTCCTATTTCTGATCATAGTACTGCTTTAAATCTCAACCCAACTCCTTCTTCTTGTTTTCCATCTCTTGCTTCTAATCATCCGAGACAATCTACTAGAACAAGAAAAGTTCCTAGCTATTTGCAAGATTATCATTGTCACTTACTTTCTTCTCACACATCCCATTCATCCTCTGCAGTTTCTGGTTTTCAGACATTAGGTACTTCTCATGGCATTTCTCAAGTTTTATCTTATCACAAATTATCAACTGCACGTTGTACTTTCAGTTTATCCGTTACTTGTCATCAAGAACCATCCTTCTTTCATGAAGTTGTTAAATCCCCAGAATGGTGTGAGGCCATGAATGCTGAGATACAAGCTCTTGAAGCTAACAATACATGGATTGTCACCTCTTTACCCCCCAGGAAAACAACCAATAGGATGTAAATGGGTGTATAGAATAAAATACAAGGCAGATGGGACTATTGAGAGGTATAAGGTCAGGCTTGTTGCCAAAGGTTACATACAGCAAGAAGGCCTCGATTACCTTGAAACTTTTTCTCTTGTGGCGAAGTTCACAACTATACAATGTCTTCTTGCAATTGCTACTATCAAATGATGACATTTATTTCAAATGGATGTTCATAATATTATTCTGCATGGTGATTTGAATGAAGAAGTTTAGATGAAAATCCCTCCTGGATATGCCAAACAGGGGGACAATCAAGTTTGTCGTTTGAATAAGTCTCTTTATGGACTTAAGCAAGCTTCTAGGCAATGGTTTGCCAAGCTTTCTTATGCCATTATTGGTTATGGTTTCTCCAAATCAACATCATATTATTCCCTTTTTCTCAAACTCAATGGTTCCAGTTTTATTGCATTTATGTGGATGATATTATCATAGCCACAGATGATCTTGTTGCAGCTAATGATCTTAAGACATTTTTGCATAGTCAATTTCAGATTAAAGATCTTGGAAACTTGAAGTATTTTTTGGGCCTTAAAATAACCAGATCATCTAAAGGGATTTTCATTTGTCAGCACAAATTTGTGCTTGAAATATTACAAGACTCTGGACTTCTTGGGTCTAAACCAGCTAAGCCTCCTAGGAACAACATCTCAAATTGTCCAAAGCCACTGGTTCTGTTTTACAAGATCCATTAGTATATCGAAGGATGGTAGGACAATTGTTGTATCTCACCCTTACTCGACCAGATCTTTCTTATGTTGTCCAAACCCTTAGTCAGTTCATGGATAATCCTAGCAGATCTCATTTGGATGTAGCCTATCGTGTTCTTCGATATCTCAAGGCTTCTCTAGCTCAAGGACTTTTCTTCTCAGCTGCTTCTTCTTTGCATCTCAAAGGGTTTTGTGATGTAGACTGGGTCAATTGTCTTGATTCTAGACGATCTGTTACTGTCTTTTGTATCTTCCTTGGGGATTCTCTTATCTCTTGGAAATCAAAGAAATAGGTGATTGTTTCTCGTTCCTCTGCTGAAGCATAATACAGGCCTATGGCCACTTCTGTTTGTGAAATCACTTGGCTCATCATTCTTCTTGCTGATTTCAACATCTCTCACAAGTCTCCTATTTTGCTGTTCTGTGACAATCAACTAGCCCTTCACATAGCAGGCAATCTAGTCTTTCATGAAAGGACTAAGCATATTGAGCTTGATTGTCATTTCGTCCGTGACAAAATTCAGGCTGGTGTTATTAAAACTCTTCATGTTACTTCTGCACATCAGCTTGCTGATTTTTTTTACCAAGCCCCTTGGTCTTCAACAATTTCATTTTCTTCTAGGCAAGATGGGAGTGCTTAGCATCCATTCTCCATCTTGAGGGGGATTTTTGTAGAATATAGCAGTATAGCAGTGCAAAGTATGCAGCAGAAAACATTCACAATGGCTCAGCTCACAGCTCAACTATTGTATCAAGCTGCACCAGATAGAATTTGCACCAGATAGCAAAGAAGAAAGAATTAGTTAGTTAGCTTAGATGTCTGTTGGTTAGGAGTTAGTTAGAAGAATCTGTTAGAATATTTATTCTTACTTGTAATTCAGTTAGTATGATGCATGTAGTTGGTTGATTTACTCAGTATATAAATAGATGATGTAATTGCAATTTTGAGTATCAATGAGAATTTTCCTTTCTCTCTCAAAATCAAGTTGTCTTCCTCCTTACTTCTTAACAGTGGATGAGGGGTTAGTGGGTGCGCATGCGGTTGAGGTGGTATCAGGGAATTGGCTTCGATAAAGGTATATTGGTTGTGGTGAGTGGTAGATTCTCGTGCATGTGATGGTGGTAGTGGGTAGGGCACATAATGGTGCTTCCATGGTTCATCCATGGTGGGGATTGTGCCTTGGGTTGTTTATGGGTGAGTGTCTGCGAGAGACGGAAGTGGTAGGTGACGTTGCATATACGTAATGGATGGTGTGGTGGCGGTGGTGGCAGAGGGGTTATGGAGGTGGAGGAACGTAGGGGCGGCAAAAGGGTAAATAGGGGGCTAGATGCGAGTGTTGGTGGTGGAGGTTACTACAATGAGAGAGAGAGAGAGAGATAGATAAGAGAGGCGATGAAGGAAAACAACGCAACTATGTGAGATTTTGCTGGGAACTCAAAAATTTTGGGTTTTGTAGACATCTATTGAATTAATGATGGATAATTCAAGAGTAATTTAAGAATTTTGTTAGAAGAATATGTTGACATTATTGAGATTTAACGAGATTCGAATGGACTTTAACACCAAGGGGCTATATGTTACAACATATCAAACTTTAGGGAGTGGTGGTGTTATATTTTATACTTGATGGGGGTCATCTATATTAGTGAGAAACCTCCAGAGATTTTTATATGTAATTTACCCATAAAATAATTGTGCCTTTTATCTATTAATTAGTTCGAATAGAAGAACCACACAAGATTGTCCAGAAAAAAATTGTCTCAAATATGTTGTTATTTCTCTCTTTCTTTCTACCTAGGTCTTAAAGTATTTCTCAGATTCTCACTTTAGCTTTCTTTTCTGATTTGTTATCTTCTTTTTCTCAAAATCAAGAGAAATATAATAATATTTTCTTGCCTACATGAAAAAAAAATATTCATCTTTCTCAAAATCAGAAGAAATATAATAAGATTTTCTGGCCTACATGAAAAAAAAAATTTCATCGGACAAATATACCATTTTATCCAAATCATATATTGATCACGAAAGGTCATTCCATCATAATAATTTAGTGAATTTTAATGTAAGAACTAAATTGAAACTCGATTAAAAGTCTAAGGATTTGAAGACACTGTCTCACCAACCATCGAAGCAACAACGCACTTGCAACCTGCTTGCAGCGAGAAATTTGAGAGAGATTCATCTCCTTGCTTATTGATTACTCGACTCCTCATGCCAACTTCTCATGTTGGCTGCCTAATTGGGAGAATTGGTACAGCTAATATCCGCATAGTTTCCAGGGAAATTCCCATCAGATAATTCAGGTAAATGTTTTCCTAAACTATTTTCAAGTATACCCATATTATACATTGGATTTTTTGTAACTAATTTTAAATTTTATTAGATTTCTGGAGACATGGCTAGTTTAGGATGCTCTTCTACAAGTGACCTCGCGGCTGAGGGCACATATATTCGATAGGGGTGGTGCTATATCGACTTATGTGCCCATTCTTCCGTACCTTCCCATGCCAACGAATGAATCAATTTCAAAAGAGTTTACTATCCGTTTGCTTTGCCATACTGCAAATATTGGAGACATGATTGGCGAGGGTGGTCGTACAATCATTCAAATCATGCGAGAGTCGAGAGCAAATATTAAAATTGGCTCGAGGTTAGGGTTTGTAATCGTACAAGACTCGTGTGTTCTAGCTATTGTGGTGTTGTGCTATGGATTACAGATAGAGGGAAAGAGCCAGTGCTATGTTGGTGAGTATGGGATGGGTGGCAAAGGGTGGTGGTGGTGATGGTTTGATGGTGATTTTGGTAAGGGATGGTGGTTGGTTTTGGGAGGGGATGGTGGTGGGTTTGGGGATGATGGACTATTTTTTTTCTATTTATGGATGGTTGTGCATAAAGATTATCGAGAGGGAGAGAGTGGCTAGTAGAGGGTGGTGGTTTGTGTGTGTATGGTAAATGACATTTTAGTGGTTATGCTTAAAACTCAGAAGTTGGTGAATGCAAATTAAACTTTATCATTTTATATAAGTCTTTCATCCTGTAATGAATGGTTAGGATCTTTATAAGTGTCCTTTATTCAAATATCTTGTAGAATTCTTATTCGATATATCTTAATATTTATTATGTACTAGAGTTTTCTTTGCCTCGCTAAATTTCTCTCTATTTCTCAAAAATCTTTAACAAGTTTCTATATTGTGAAAAAGATGTTTCTTTCTAGATATTTATAGAACTTCTCATAATATAGCAAAAGTCATTTCCCCCACTTAAGCTTGCAATGTGTTTCATTAATCGTTACAAAGTCCCTGTACTCTAGTTAGGGATCTAAATGAACCAGATCGAGTTGAGAATTAGTCTATTTAGACTAAGATTGTTCACTCACAAAATTATTTGGGTTCAACACTGACTCTTGACGTTGAATTTTAAATAACTTGTTCAAGTTTGAGTTCGACAATTCATGTCTAAAGGAGGAAGAAAAAAGAGGAGTCATTAAACGAGAAGAAATTAAAACAAAAACAAAAAAATTAGGGCCTCTCTCGTATCCATATATTTAATAATTGTTCTGAGTATGCGATTTCTTTTTCCTTCCTATTGACGTTAACTTAAGAAATTTTGGTGGGACATCTTCCCTCCCAATGAGATTCATGACAACTTAATCGAAATGCTGGATATGTGCTCCCAATTAAAATTAACCTTTGATCACCTAAAATTCAAGAAATTTGTACATACCCTTGCAGAGGCCTCGTGGGACCCAAGATAAACATACCAGTAAGCAAGTTAAAAGTGGCATGACTTGAACCCATGTGTCAACACAAGTTACAGACTTAGTCTACTGTTACTGTTTGTTGGAGATATTTCCTAGTTTATTAGGGTTTTCCTATTTCCTAGTTTATTAGGGTTTTCCTATTTCCTTATTGTACATTTATTATTTGACTATATATATGGGGGCTCTACACTTAGTTTGGATCCCTTTCTTTCTTCTAAATATTTCAAGTTGGTATCAAAGCCTAACTTTAATCCTAGCCCCTCCTCCAAGTTGCACCCATCAGCCACCACACTACTTCTAGACTTTTTGGTGGATTTTTATATTTTTTTTGCGGTTCCAAAGGGCTGTGAACAGTGCCGAAACACTGTTCACGCACTGTGAACAGTGCCGAAACATTGTTCACGCACTGTGAATAGTGCCAAAATTACTATTCACACGCTGTGAACTGTGCCGAATTTGACTGTTATGGGTATTTGATTTGCAAAGTTATTGAGTTGATTTGTGACGAACTTTAGAGTTGTTTTTCTGGGCACCATGATCTAATTATTTGGGAGCTTTCTGGACCTTCTTTATTTGTCGTTATTGGTCGACTGGAGGTATATTGTTCTCCCTTATTTTATCTCTCTATTTATTTTAGAGTTGTTTTTTGTCACGGGTGCCCTAGTATTATTGATGATATGACTACTACTGAGGGAGTTGCGACCCCTACCGTTGAGACATCTGTTAGTACTTCCACCGGGTATAGGGGTCAACAGCGGTCGGTCCAGCGCCGTCAGAGTACCCCACATCAGCGTAGACATGGGGATTTTCGTCAGTGTGATTATTGTGGCCGACTCAGACATCTCAGGACTACTTGTTGGAAGCTCCATCCGGAGCTTAAGCCGCCTCCTCGCAATCGTACTGCTACCATTGCTGAGGCACCACCACCTACAGTCATTGATCCTACTATTGCTCCTCCTTGGCAGAGTGATATGGATGCTATCACTTCTCGCTTGGATATACTTCTATCAACCTTGACTTCTTAAGGTTCGACTACTACTGCTGCGACTACTACAGGTATTTCTCGTGCCTTTCATACTTGCACCAGTCCGTCTCCCCTTTGGATGCTGGACTCGGGTGCGAATGGTCATATGACAGGTGAGGCCCATCATTTCACCTCTTTTGACGAGCAGTTACATACTCAAGTTCAGTTAGCAGATGGTACACATGCCCCTATTGTTAGTAGGGGTACAGTCTGTCTCCCAAATGGCTTTACATTACGTTCGGTGTTTCATGTGCCAAAGCTGGCTATGAATCTATTATCTGTACATCAGTTAGCCAGAGATTTTCACTGTGCGGTTGTGTTCTTATCTGATTCGTGTTATTTGCAGGACCTGAGTACCAGGAGGATTATTATCAGGGGACATGAGAGAGATGGATTGTATTATCTAGGCGATCCACCTCCGGTTTCACCAGTTTCTCCACCTCCACCTTCATCACCTGTTTTGTCTTTATCTGTTCCTAGCTTACATGCTAGTATTTTACCTAGTACTTGTCATTATGATTTTTCATCACAAACTGTTCAGTTGTGGCATAACCGTTTTGGGCATACAAATTTTAAATATTTATGTATGTTATTTCCTGCTTTGAGCAAAGCTTGTGTTAGTGGTAAACTTGACTGTGTTATCTGTTCCCTATCAAAACATGTTCGGACCAGTTATATTCCTCGCATGCACCAGTCACCCAAACCATTTGACCTAATACACTCTGATATTTGGGGACCCTCTCCTGTTACTGCTCTGACAGGTGCTCGATATTATGTGACATTTATAGATGAACATACCCGTTGTACTTGGGTCTATCTTTTGCATAGGAAATCCGATGTACTCCCAATTATCACTCAGTTTCTCCAGATGATTAAGACACAATTCGATGTCATTGTTCGTGCTCTTCGTTCGGATAATGCCAAAGAATATGTGTCTGATGCCTTAGTGTCTCACCTTTCTTCCCAGGGTATCCTTCAGCAGCTCACTTGTCCATATACTCCTGAGCAAAATGGAGTTGCTGAAAGGAAAAATAGGAGTCTGATAGGGATGGTACGTTGTATGCTTAGAGGTATGGGGGTACCAAAATCTTATTGGCATTTTGCTGTTTTGACTTCTACCTTTCTATGCAATCGTACACTGAGTCGTGTTCTTCAGCATAGAGCTCCCTTACAGGTCTTATTCCCTGAACGGACACTTTTTCCGGTTCCCCCTCGTGTTTTTGGCTGCACATGTTTTGTTCAGGATCGGTCTCCTACTCGCCATAAGTTTGATGATAAAGCGATTCGTTGTGTCTTTGTGGGCTATTGTCATCAGTCTAAGGGGTATCGGTGCTATGATCATATTAGGCGTCGTATGTTTCATAGTCTAGATGTTACTTTTCTTGAGCATATTCCTTATTTTTCTTCTAGTCCTGTGTCTTCCCCTCCAGGTGATGATACTCCCTTTGATTTTCCATTACCACAGGAGCCAGAGCCTTTGGTCACTATCACTACAGAGTCATCAGTCTCTCCTCCTCTAGAGCCACTCATCTCTGTTAGTCCAGAGTCACCAGTCCCTCTTCCTTTGCAGGTTTATGTTCGTCGCCCTCGCTCTCATCCCCCTGCTAATGTTCCCTCTACCTCAGGCGATGCAGGTAATACTTCTCAGTTCGTTGAGCATATTGATGCACCTGTTGTTAGTACTGATGAGATTGTAGGTACTGAGCCAGTTACTTTATCTGATGAGACATTATCAGTGGAGGATGATGATTTAGGGCGTCGTTATCCGCAGCGTGATCGCCGTCCAGTTGTTCGTTATGGTTGGACCGCCAGGATTTTATATCCGATCTCTACTTATGTTTCTTATTGTGATCTGTCTCCTACATTTCGAGCTTATAGCATGGCCTTATCAGATACGCCGGTTCCTCGCTCTGTTTCAGAGGCTATGCGGGAGCCCCAGTGGGTTCTTGCCATGCAGACAGAGATGGACGCTCTTCAGCGTAATCATACATGGGATCTTGTCTCTTTACCTTCAGGGGTGAAGACTGTTGGTTGTCGCTGGGTTTACACCGTAAAGTTTCTGGCGGATGGTACTATTGATCGTCACAAGGCTAGGCTTGTGGCGAAGGGTTTTACTCAGGTACCAGGTCGTGATTTTGGTGCTACATTTGCCCCCGTGGCAAAATTGACTACTGTTCGATTGATTATTTCTTTGGCTGCGGAGTACTATTGGCCTTTTCATCAGTTGAATGTGAAAAATGCATTTCTTCACGGTGATCTGGACGAGATTATTTATATGGATGCACCACCGGGCTTTCGTGGTGAGGGGGAGTATGCTGGAAAGGTATGTCGACTGCGTAAGTCTCTTTATGGACTGAAACAGTCACCACGAGCCTGGTTCTCTCGCTTTAGTGGTGTAGTTGTACGTTTAGGATTCACCAGATGTCATTCTGATCATACATGTTTCATTCGACGGAATACTTCTGGACAGTATGTCATCCTGTTGGTATATGTTGATGATATTATTATTACTGGAGATGATATTTCTGGGACTGTGCAAGTCAAGGTAGACCTTGGGAAGGCCTTCGATGTGAAGGACCTTGGATTTCTACTATACTTTCTTGGGATTGAGGTTGCCCGTAGTAGCAGGGGTATTGTTCTTTCTCAGAGAAAGTATGTCCTGGATCTTCTCTCAGACACTGGGATGCTGGGGTGCAAACCGGCATCATCACCTATGATTCCAAACCTGAAGCTTACTGCTGAAGGTGAGGAGTTGAGAGATCCGACTGTTTATCAAAGGTTGGTAGGTAGACTTATCTACTTAGCCAACACTAGGCCAGACATTTCATTCGCTGTCAGCCGAGTTAGTCAGTTCATGCACAGGCCGTGTCAGCCTCATCTTGATGCAGTTTATCATATTCTTCGGTACCTCAAGTCTTGTCCTGGACTTGGGTTGTTCTATGCATCAGGATCTCAGACTGGTCCTCTAGCCTGTTATTCAGATTCAGATTATGGGGGAGTGTGTGACGGTCGATCTACTACGAGTTTCTGTGCTTTTCGAGGGACTCATCTTATCTCTTGGAAGAGCAAGAAGCAGGCGGTTGTCTCCCGCTCTTCAGCAGAGGCAGAGTATCGGGCACTGGCACTTGGCACGTGTGAGATTATCTGGTTACGATCGATTCTTGGCGAGTTGGGATTTCTAGTGACTTCTCCATCCACATTATATTGTGATAATCGATCTGCTATTCAGCTCGCTTCTGACTCTGTACTACACGAGAGGACGAAGCATATAGAGATCGATGTTCACTTTCTTCGGGAGAAGGTTAGCTGTGGTATTGTCACTCCATTGTTTGTGGGGACCAGTGATCAGGTTGTTGATGTTTTCACAAAACCTGTCACTCTATCCATTCTTCAGGACTCAGTTGTCAAGCTTGGCTTAGTTGATATTTTTGCGCCTAGCTTGAGGGGGAGTGTTGGAGATATTTCCTAGTTTATTAGGGTTTTCCTATTTCCTAGTTTATTAGGGTTTTCCTATTTCCTTATTGTACATTTATTATTTGACTATATATATGGGGGCTCTACACTTAGTTTGGATCTCTTTCTTTCTTCTAAATATTTCAAGTCTGTTTGAGTAGCAATGGGTCCAATATCAAAAAAGTTTCATGGTCAATCCAATAACAGAAATAAATTAGGTTGATAAATAAGGCTAAAAAATAATATTCAGATAGTATTATATTTTTAGGATTAATAATACTTTTGGTCCTTAAAATATGCATATTTTATTAGTTTAATTTTTATTGCAATAATTTTGTTAATTTGGTCTCTATAGTTTTAATTCATACTAATTCGGTCCCTAATTAAATTACCCGTTAAGTTTTTTAACGGAAGTGGTCGCGTGTCATTCTTTTAGACGTATCACGAGACGAACATGTGATCATTCCGTAAAAAATTTAACAATCCGTCTATATAGAAACTATTTAAACATAAATTAAATACTTTATGAACTAAATTAATAATAAGGATCAAACTGACAAAACGTACATACTTTATGAATTAAAAGTGTAATTAACCCATATTTTTATTTCCATAATTCATAATTGAAGACAATTTACCATGTAAATTAAGTTAATAACTTAGTTCTTAAGCCATAGAAATTAATTTTTTTTTTAGTCACCAATACAAATTAAGTAAAAAACTTTGTTTTTTGATAGATCCAGGTCTCACAAACTATAGATCCTACTACTAAGTACAAACCAAACGTCAACAATGTGAAACATTAACCGCCCACGAACCTTAAAACCACAAACAATGCTATTGAGACCTAATTTATTGACATAATTTACTGACCTAATTCACTGTGACCTTTGGATTGACTGTAGATGCCATCAAACATTGCAATTTAGTATTGATCCAATGATTCCTATCAAGCCACATCATTATGTCAACAAATTAGGTCAATTTTTTAGGTCCAAATAGCATTACTCTAAAACCACCCTTATTATCATGTAGCCATGCACCCAATCCCATATCGAGTATTAGGAAATACAAGAAACAAACCACTATAAACAATCCCAATTGATGATGCACAAATTGGTTTTCGTGCACCACAGTCAAGTATATAATTTAAAATGCAATGAACAGACAATTAATGACAAATATGGTAGATAAAGGACCAACACAGAGAGAGAGATTGAGATTTATAGTGGTTCGGCCGTGGCCTACGTCCACTTCGAATGACAACGATGGCCTTTGGTGTTATTTATTGATTAATAATCGTCACCGGAGTTACAGAACTTTGAGGGAAAGAGGAGCCGTGACCTTGTGGTTTTGAGGCAGGAGATGAGGTATTCTTGGGAGGCGTGCCCTAGATAATGAGAGGGCTTACATTTATAAAGTTAGGGTTTAGAGGTGAGGCGGTGACATGAGGGAAGGATTTCCTACTTGTTTTGGTAATTACCAATTTGGTAAGGTTTCTCCGTACGCCGCATTTCTCTCCCTCGTATTCCAATTCCTTTGGAGGAGAGCCCCAGCTGGATTGGACTTGAACTTGGGCTTGGTGGATCTTTGCATGATTGGGCTCTTCAATCGAGGTTGGACCTTTTCATATAAATTGGGCTATTTGGGCTTGACCCATCATTTGCCCCTCAATGCCCCTTGTCTAAGGAAACTTGGAAAATAGGACATTAGTTTACATCTTGAGTTTTAGGTGGTGGAGACTTCCTTTGCTAGATGACTCTTCCCTTGCACGATGCATTTTTGCTTTTGGGCAGTTTTGGCAAGATCTCCAACCCAAGTGGGCGTGCAGGGAATGCGGAGCAGCCCCGTGGGCGTGCAGCAGAGGCGGAGCAGCCCCTTGGGCGTACAGCCGAGACAGAGCAGCCCTTTGGGCGTGCAAGGGCCTTTGGGCAAGTTGGGTTCGCTGGTTGGGCAAGCATGGCTGCTGGTCCATGTTCTGCCGCTGAACGCGCGTCTGTAGTGCGCGAGAAGAGGGTGCTGGGCGCCCATTTAGCCGCTGAACAGGCTATTTTGGGCGAGTAGATCTGCAGCTTGGGTGATTTTGAGGAGCTATCTCGCCTAAGGAGGAGTGCAGAGGGCTGCCTGGGCGCCAAGGGTGCTGGGCTGGACCACTCGGGTGCTGAAGGTGCTGTCCTGGACAGCTTGGATGCCGAAAATGCTGTCTTGGACAGCTTGGGCGCGCAGATAAGCGAGCTGGACAGCCTGGGCGTGCAGGGAGGAGAGCTGGACAGCCTGGGCGCGCAGCCTGGTTCGCTGGGCAGCCTGGTTCGCGGGCTGGTCTGGCGGTTTTGGCGCGCTGGGCAGTTGCCTCGACGCTGGTTCTGCTGTCCTGGACAGCCCAGGCGCACTGGGCAGCAGCCTAGGTGTTTGTACTGCTGTCCTGGACAGCTCAGGAGCGCTGGGCAGCAGCTTGGATGCTGTTTCTGCTGTCCTGGACAGCTCTGACACGCTGGGCAGCGCAGATTCTGCTGTCCTGGGCAGCTTACGAGCACTGGGAGCAACATTTTTTCAACAGAAAGTGCAGGAAATCAACCCAGGGAGCAGCGTGGAGGCTGCCTGGGCGCCTGGCTGCTGGCGAGGCTGCCTGGGTGAGCTAGGCGCTGGTGAGGCCGCCTGGGCGAGCTGAAGTATCATAAAATCATAAAATGTCGGTAAAACTTTGAACGACCATATCTTTGCGCTCGGGAGTCCGTTTAAGGCGAATTTTTTTTTTATTTTGGGTATTTTTTCGAGATCTACAACATACAAATTGCCAAAGGCGGTTTGGTCAACAATTTTTCCCAAAAAATGCTTCTATCCCTCTGAATTTGAGTTTTGAGCACAATTTAGTGAAATCGACGGTGATGGAGAGCTGCGTCTTGGCAGGCAGCTGTCAGGTATTCGTGGGCGACGAATTGTCATTCTAGGTATTTGCCAGAGAGGGAGACTAGGATGGCTTTGTCCTTGTCTCTAATTTCTGGAGCTCCTATTGATAGGGAGATAGTGGAGACTCTTTTTGCTTTAGGTGTGGTGTCTTCTCTCTTCTCAAGATGATGAGGTTTGATGCCCCCAATGCTTCTCGGTCAAGGTCCGATTGCGAAGGAGATGGGTCCCGGTGGTGCCCCCATTCTTTTCCAGATTGGGACTTTTGTGCTAGCTTTGTATGCTATAGGAGTTGAGACTCATGTGCGGTCTTCTACGAGGACTGTAGCTCCACATAGCTGTCATGCTTTGACTTGATTTTGGTCGACGAGGGGCTTTGGAGGTCTGTATCCCCTGGGATTTCAGAGAGGCAGGCACTAGGGTTGCTGAAGAGCAAGTAAGGCTCGGGCGACAAGAGGATGTCGCGGAGCGAGTAGGGCTCGGGCGGCAGGCACGAGAAGATGTCACGGAGCAAGTAGGGCTCTCTCATTCAATTGAGATGGTGATGAGGAGGGCTCTGAGGAGCTGGCACCTAAGGCCGGGTGCCTGCTGTTTGGCGCCTAGTGAGAGAGGATGAGACCTATTGTCTGGGCGACATTGAGGCCGGGTGCCTGCTGTTTGGCGCCTAGTGAGAGAGGATGAGACCTATTGTCTGGGCGACATTGAGGCCGGGTGCCTGGTGTTGTTCCTCTCTTTGGCTCATTTGGGTGAGCAAAGGGGGTCTGCACCTCTCTTTGCCTCATTTGGGTGAGCAGAGGGGGTCTGCTCCTCTTTGGCTCATTTGGGTGAGCAGAGGGTGTCTGCACCTCTCCAAGTGGTTTGGCTCATTTGGGTGAGCAAAGGGTGTCTGCACCTCTCCAAGTGGTTTGGCTCATTTGGGTGAGCAGAGGGTGTCTGCACCTCTCCAAGTGGTTTGGCTCATTTGGGTGAGCAAAGGGGGGCTGCACCTCTCCATTTGGCTCATTTGGGCCAGCCTGGGGCTGCCTTCGGAGCTTTGGCGAGCATGAGGCCTTTTGGGGAGCTTGGGTGAGTCTGGGACTTGGCGAGCTCCACTGAAGTAGGTGGCATTTTGGCGAGGAGGCCTGCGTAGAGGGGAATGCAAAGGTTGATCTGGGCGACCAGGGCAGCTGACTAAAGGGGCCAGGCAGCTGGGTACGCTGATCTAATGTAGTCCCTCAGGTTGCAGACGACCTAAGTTTCAAGATCCTGCCTTTTAAGACCGAGCTTTTGGCGGCCCATGAGAGAGTCCTTAAGCTTGAGGTATAGGCTACCTATTTGAGAACAGTGCAGAGATGGGTGGGTTTCCTGCTTGAGAGTAGTGTAGAGGTAGGTTGCCTGCTTGAGAGCAGTGCAGAGATAGACTGCCTGCTTGAGAACAGTGCAGAGGTAGGCTGTCTGCTTAAGGGCAGTGCAGAGATAGGCTGCCTGCTTGAGAACAGTGCAGAGGCCAAGCTTTTTTGGCGACCCACGAGAGAGCCATTCAGTTGTAGATATAGGCTGCCTGTTTGAGAACAGTGCAGAGGCCAAGCTTTTGGCGGCTCGCAAGAGAGCCGCTAAGCTGGATATGTAGGTCGCATGTTTGAGAACAGTGCAGAGGTAGATCAAGCTTGTGGTGACTGGCGAGATGATTCACCTTGCCTAGACCTGTTGATGTTCTCAGCATTTATATATCTTTGGGTTTTTGCCAATAGTTCTGGCATGCTCTTTGGTGGTCGCTTCATTACTGAAAAGAGGAAGTTTGATGAACGGAGACCTCCCAAGAAGGCGGTCATGGTGACCTTATCATCGGGCTCCTCAGTTTGGAGGACCTCCTCGTTAAAACGAGTGAGGTAACTCTTTAGGCTCTCGTCTTGATCCTGCTTTATGCTGAGCAGATGGATGGCAGGCTTCTGCTGGCGGCGTCCACCAATGAACTGTGCCACAAAGGATCTACTCAGTTCGGCGAAGGAGCCTATGGAGGCCGAGGTGAGTTTGGCGAACCATTGTCGCGTTGATCCCTTCAAGGTAGTTGGGAATGCCCTACACATGATTTCGTTGGGGAAGTTGTGCAGCTGCATTAAGATCTTGTAGGTTTTGAGGTGATCAAGTGGATCTTTTGTACCGTCGAAATTTTCAGGTAGTCCACTGTTTTAGGCGCCTGCGCCTTGATGGCGTTGAGGGCATCACCAAGTTGGTTTTGCACCTCCTTAATTTTCTCATCCCAAAGGTTGGGAGCTCCTCTGGAATGACCATGAAAGTGACTCCAATGCTCATGCTTTGGTTTTCGCCCTCGTCCTCTTGGAGATGAGGGTCTTCACCATGGGAAGCAGGAGGAGGAGGGGGTGGAGGTCCCTCATGATGAGCTTCCCTGTGTGGGGCACCCAGGGGGACTCCAAAGGGAGCGCCTAGCCCTACGGGGGCGCCTAGATGTGGAGCAGCAAGGCGTGGAGCTCCTTGACCTCTAGGACGTGGAGCTCCTCCAAGCTGTGCTCCGCCGAGTTGTGCTCCGCCAAGTTGTGCCCCTCCTCGTCCAGCGAGCATAAGTTGCAGCACCTGCTGGTTTTGGGCCACCAACTGCTGCATGGTCTCCAACATTTGTTGAGGATTTGGAGCTGGAGCATTCGGCACATGGTTGGCAGGTGGAGGAACATCTTCCTCCTCTCGTGGAGGATTGTCTTCATGCTGGTTCATGGATCTGGTAGTGATCGCCATTGTTTCAGTAAAAATGGAATGTTTGGAAGTGAGAATTCTGTCGTTCCCACAGACGGCGCCAAACTGATGATGCACAAATTGGTTTTCGTGCACCACAGTCAAGTATATAATTTAAAATGCAATGAACAGACAATTAATGACAAATATGGTAGATAAAGGACCAACACAGAGAGAGAGATTGAGATTTATAGTGGTTCGGCCGTGGCCTACGTCCACTTCGAATGACAACGATGGCCTTTGGTGTTATTTATTGATTAATAATCGTCACCGGAGTTACAGAACTTTGAGGGAAAGAGGAGCCGTGACCTTGTGGTTTTGAGGCAGGAGATGAGGTATTCTTGGGAGGCGTGCCCTAGATAATGAGAGGGCTTACATTTATAAAGTTAGGGTTTGGAGGTGAGGCGGTGACATGAGGGAGGGATTTCCTACTTGTTTTGGTAATTACCAATTTGGTAGGGTTTCTCCGTGCGCTGCATTTCTCTCCCTCGTATTCCAATTCCTTTGGAGGAGAGCCCCAGCTGGATTGGACTTGAACTTGGGCTTGGTGGATCTTTGCATGATTGGGCTCTTCAATCGAGGTTGGACCTTTTCATATAAATTGGGCTATTTGGGCTTGACCCATCACCAATCATTAATGGAAAACTCTCCATCACTTTGTCCATGTCCTTCTCGTGGCCCGGAAATACATGAACGGATTTGAGACTACCGACATCTCTGGCGCTGATACATAGAGCAGTCGGGTAGTGGATTTTGTAGAAAAAGTGTTTCCTCCTTTTATTAGAGTATAAGTCTTTCCCTCTTCTCTTTTCTGTGTATATTGAATGATGAAATGAATATAGCCGCATAGCGCATAGCATAATAAATGTTGAAAGTTTTGCATAGCGTTCTTATTCTTGATGAACAATTATAGAAGGAAAATAAGCCATGAACACCATCACCGACATGATTGCATGCACAGTCTGTGAAACTAAGCGTAAATCTCTCCTCTTTGGGCACTTCCACTGTGACACCAAGCTTGAACACCTCCAAACCCTGACTTGTCACAAAACCATAGTACACTTTACCGTTCGGACAGCGAAAACTATCGGTGAAGTGGAAAAATAAGCACGAAAGAGAGCACAAAACTAATAGGACGTGGATCACAAAACTAATAGGACGTGGATCATCATAGTGCTAACTGGAGTGCATTCACCATTGTGGTATATGGAGGGAATGACCATCTCGAATGTGAGAAGTGTTCCAGTGGGGGGGAAGTTGGCGAGCATGGAGGTTTTGGAAATGGTCTTCTGTACTCCGTTTGCAACGGCACGTCGTTTCCAGCCACCTTGTGACAGAATGAGGAGCGGAGGGGTATGTAATGGCCTCACATGGCCATCATCTCGTGGGGTTGACACGAAATTAAACCAGTCAATAGATTAAAACGGATCAACACGCCTAAATACAAAAAAAATTATGTCGAATTCATGTTAAATCAAGTCAATCCGATTTTGACCTGATTAACCCGTAAATTTTAAACGGGTTGATATAATTCGGATACGAACCCGACTTAACCTATTTTAGATTCATTTAACCCGTTTATGACAGTATAATTTGCCTATTATGTATGACTGATGTGGTCTTAACATTGTTACTTGTTAGTTCTTGCTTCTACTATGATAATTGACAATATAGTTCTTAACATTATTATGACAGTATACTAGTATAGTTCTTGTTTTAATTTTTGAGTTGAAACTTGAATGCATTTTAGTTAATTTCATTGATAAGATATGATATGTAATTTGTGAAAAAATTATTTGAAATTTTGGATGAATGATTGAATGGTGTATTTAATGCTAATAAACATGTGTGAAAGCATGTTATGTGTGTTAAATAAGTTTGTGTTATGTGTGTTAAACAGGTCATGTTATGTGTGTAAACTCGAAAACGACATGTTTATTAAACGTGTCAAACATGTCAAGCTCAAGTAACTCGTTTAATGGTCAGGTCAGGTTAGTGTTTACACATTTCGATATGATTATTAAACATGTCAAGTTTGACTTTTGAAATTTTTGACACAAACTTGAAATCAACCCGACACGAAATAACCCAACCCGATACGTTTGACAATCCTATGTTGCATCGTAGATTTTGATCCCAATTCCTTCAGTTTGCTCCATTTATAATTCTGATAAAAAAAAAGGGATTTGATTGTAAATGGGGTATTGAGAGCTATTATTTAGTATTGCTTTTTAATTTCAGAAGGTTACCCCCACCCCAAAAAAAAAAAACCCACAAACTCTCAACCCCTAACCCCAACTATTCCCAAAAGGGACTAGAAGGCATGATCTTCCTTAGAGGGGTGTGGATCGGACCTTTACCGGACAGTATTCAATTTATATTAAACTAATAAGTGGTTAAGTCAATCCCACATAATTATTAACTACTGCATCCGTATTGATAATTGACTCATCTAATCTTAAGGGTAATTCAATTGAGATAGGGATGAATTGTAAATTTAGACATCCTGAATTTAAAATTTGGTAATTTCTTTGGGGACAGGCCATGAGGGATTTATCCCTCATATATTCTCTAATCTTAGCGTTAATGGCTTATCTTTGAACAAATCGGCTAGAGAGTTAATCAAAATGTGCAAAAACTAACCTAGATATCCATAAGACAAAAAAAAAAAGATAATCGACTGATGTAAAGAAAGAAAGTTTACCTTACTTATTTGTTTTTATTGAATGTCGATTTATGAGATAATATGATGATTTGGTATCACCTTTACGTTCTGTATTTACTCCACAATAAATATTTTGTATAGTAATTGGGACCGATGGTGACATTATGCACCCAAATTACATGGACACCACCAACACAACAAATTGAGATACCAAATTACTAAAAGCAGACGAAGTATAAATTATTTCTTTAATCTTTCTCTTTCTTTTTTTCTTTTTTCTCATGATGGGAAGAGAGAGAGACTTTTAGATGCTATCCAATCCACACCGGACTAGGCCCTTGATGGTGATGTAAATGTTTATTTCTTGACGAAGAACGTTGAGATGCGCACTATTTGTACCTATTGAATTAGAAAGAAAAAAAAAACAAAATCGTCATGACAATGAAATTCTAGCCGGCCTTGGCAACTGCTCTTGTCCGATTAGTTTTTTTTAAGGCTACAATTCAACTCAGTGAATTGTTACATCCAATGATGTTCCTTAAACAAGTTACATCAAATGGGATTGATCGACACTGATCCTACCATTTGAGGATCGATCATAATTTTTTGTCAAAACTTGACCTCATTTAATTATGAGTAATGTTATACTGACCAAAATTAAGGACTAAAAAAATGACCAAATGATATAACGGTTGACGTGGAGAGTCTATTGTGCAAATACTCTTCATGGTTGAATACCCACATTGTGCAAATCAAGGAAAGAAGTGAATTAATCTTGCCTAATCAGCCTTCCACGTTAGCCGTCATGTCATTTGGTCACTCTTTTTAGTCCCCAATTTTTGTCGGTATAACATTACTCTTTAATTATAACTTACCTAAAAAAATTATGACATTTGGTGCAATACCACTTTTGATTTACTGTAGTCTTACGCTTGGTCCAATCAGCATTCTTCGATTCTACAGGCTCTCATTAATTCCTTTGAGTTTCACTATTGCAAACGTATACCTTGGGCAGGATAGGTGTGTGTATTAAGAAACTCTAATATTACGGTTAGGTGGGTTGTTACTAATGAAGGTTGAGGTGTAGAAACCATTGACTGAATCCATGATTATCTTCGTGTGAGTGTGTGATGTTAGAGCAGACGAGGTTAATGACGTATTACCCTCTTCACAGTCCCAGCTTCTCATCCCCCTTGGCCCCCCCACTAGTTTGCACTTTGCTTGTTCGATGAATAGATTTCCTAATCCTACGTTTCCACGACAGTTACACTTTCATTTTCTTATATGATTACGAGAAAACCATCAAGACAAATGTGTCAATTGAACAGCTTACGCAAGCCATGAGATAACCGCATTTCATGTAAATGACAGCTCCTTCTTGTTTTATATATGGACCTGTGCTATCTATTGTATGCCTATTTTCTCTGACATTATTTTAAAGGGTAGAGTAGGTGTGTGGATGGGGCAAATTCTTTGATGTGTATTGAAATTTGTTGTACATTTTTTTTTAGGGCTAGTAAAATCAACTTAGTTTTTCGGCACTGTTATTGGCATAACAACGGGTACACCATAAGTTGACCCAACCAATCTTCTCGTATTAGGGTTGGCTCCTCGCAATTCTTCCTTTAACACCAATGGTAAATAAGAATCAAATTGTTTCACGATGTTCTAAACCCAACTCACGTACTACTTGAATTGACGAATAAGTGAACTCTTAGGACCTTCTTCAACCCCAAGACGTGATGAGTCGACATCTAGGTGCCAATTGACTCCGTTGATAAGAGCTCTTGGAGTTATCCTATTTACTTTTTTTTTGGTATTGCGATTAAGAGTATTCAAGATAGTTTATGCACATTTGAACTAATCTCCTCTCCAGTCCGATCAAAAGTAGAAATCAAGTCATCCACACGAGGACTAAGAAATTCATGAAGAATAAATAAGTCATCACCTAGATCTAAAAAAAAATTATCAAATTTCGAATTCAAAACATCTAAATTTATAACTACTCAGTCACCAAAATTGATATCAGCATCATATAAAAAAACAATAATGCTATGCTGACCAAATTTTGAAACCAAATTAAGAACCCAAATGACATGACAGCATATTATTTGAAGCATTTATTGGGGCCCAAATGACATGATACCAAATAAAAAAAGTTCAAGTCAGCTGCCATGTCATTTAAACTCTTAATTTAGTCTCAAAATTTAATCAGTGTAGCATTACTGATAAAAAAGTACATATACATAATGAGATACCACGCCCCTTTGGTTGCTAGGTTGATAGAATCCACGTAAGCAAATTAGTATAGTAATGTTAATGCGTTAGCTAGTCAAGGGACGCCATCCCAAAGTGTGTTAGAAGCCAAGCTTTGCCAATCTTGAAGGAAAAGTAAAAAAAATATCTAACAAAAATCTTATTGACCCACAAACAACTAATTTTTTATAATTATTTGAAGGTCAGTTCTCCATCCTTATCTTTCCTCGACATTTCAGTGTTAACCACCCTGCATGTTCTTATATATCACTGAGAAAATTGGCTATCCCAGTTATATAAATAAAATAGTACTTCAATTTTTTAAGGGGTGCAACACTAGAATTTCTCACGAGGTCACCCATCCCTGTAGTATGGGATATGTTCCTAGATAAATAGGTAGAACTTATGAAGGAGTGAGAGTCTCAAAAATGGCTCTTCTGGCATCTTGTTGGATGATCATTGAATCTTTCCTTATCCCATATGGATTTGTTAAGTGGTTTTATTTGAGCTTCTTTATCCATCCCCTTTTGCTTTTTCTCTGTCAGATCTACCTATGGCTCAAAACCCTACAAAGATGGCTTTTACTCATAGTGTCTCTTGACTTTATTCCTTTCAGAATCATTTCTTTTGTGGGTTCATGCATTTTCAGATTTTTAAGAAGATGGATCATCTTTATTAAGTCATTCATCACTAAAATAGCCAGTACTGAAGTTTTAGATGAGGTGGTGGGGTATGAAGAACCACAAATGATTAGTCAAGATCAGATTTTAGCTTTCAGATATGAGGTTGAAGTATATGAACTTCAGACAAGAGGGTTTGAAAAGGGCATGGATTACAAGGTTGGTTCAGTTCTTCACGTAGATCAAGCAATGGAAGAAACAGAAGTTCATAGTTGTGATGATCAGAGTTTGATGGAGTATATATCTTCTGGTTTGAGCTCAGGTACACCCACCAGCGACGCGGATATGACTCAATCTTCTTCCTCCATTTGTAGCTCCATTTCATCAACTGAAGATGTGGAGATGAATGTGTATTTTCCATCAGTTTGTAGCTCAAATTCACCAGTCATGGAACCAGAGTCCATTGATGAAAACAAGGGGGAAGGAATGGATGATTTTTACAACAAGTACACTGAAAGGATGAAATGGTTTGATGTTCTCAATCACGACAGAACTTGTGGAATAAGTGAGTATTTTATTCATCACATTACATCATAAACATAAGATTAAGACTTAATTTTTGTACCGTACGACAAGTGACTACAAAATAAGGCCGAAATTACAATTTAATCTGGCGAGTTTTAGGATTCAATGGGGTTGTTTCATATCGATCCTAACCTTTTATGGCCTGTTTGGTACGTGGGTTTGGGGGGGTTTTGGAACATGGGTCGGAGAATATATCCCTTCAAACCCATGTTTGACAAATACACATCTAGCCCAAGGTTTGAAACCCAGCCCGGTTTAGGCCCAGTCATGAAACCCAAGTTTATGAGTTTCATGAAATCCAAGGGGGGGTTTCATATGTGGATTAATAGATTTAACATCCAAATAACATTTATACCCCTCATATATCCTATATTACTCTATTCACAAACATGGGTTTGAATTAAATTGGTTAAGGGGCACAATAGTCATTTATATACAAATATATTATTATAATAGTCATATATTCTTGCGCATACCAAACATAGGTATAGACAACATTAAATGTTGAATTCCATCTTTGGGTTTGGAAGGGTTTGGACAAGCCAATCCAAACCTCTCTCAAAAAACATATCAAACAGGCCCTTAGGGTTGATCTTACCATCTAGGATCGATCCCAACTTTTTAAGCGTAAATTTGACCCCACAAAATTGTGATTGATCTTTTTAAATTTTAACAAGACCCAAATGAATTGTAACTAATCCCTACTTATTTATAAATTTTAGTACGGGACCAAAGTTTTACCCTAAAAATTTTATCACATTTTTTATGGTACTACTTAACTGGTTTTCAACAATTTGATTGGTTGTTCTTATATAGGTGCAATCCTGAGCAAGCAACTGACCAGCCCCTGTTCATTTGGGAGTATAGAGGCAGTTCATTTGTCCATCCCACATATCCCATGGAAGAAAATGGCTAAGAAAAGGCTTTTAAAAAGCTTGGAAAGTGACTTTGAAATGGTTTATGTGGCTCAGTCATGCTTGTCCTGGGAGGCCCTCCATCACCAATACACAAAGGTCGAGGCTCTTGCTTCCTCTAGGTCTACCAATGGTGTTTTCTATAATAATGTTGCAGAGAGATTTCAAAAGTTTCAAATACTGTTGGAGAGGTTTATGGAAGATGAAAGGTGTGAGGGCAAAAGATATTGGAATTATGTCCAAAGAAGGTTTTCTGTGAAGAGTCTACTCCAAGTTCCTGAGGTTTCAGGTATTTTAACTAACAACAATATTTATAATAAAAATGAAGTTTGTTCATGAGGATTAAAAACACCCACTACTCTATTGATCAAGTTGGTTATTAAATAATCAGTGCTTATCCATATCCATCAATTTGAAAAGGGTTAATAGTAATTTTAGTCCCTAAGTATGTATTTTTTGTCAGTTTAATCCTCATTATATCAATTTTATCCCTAAAATATTCAATCCGTATCATTTTGGTCCCTAATCAGATAATCCATCAATTTTTTAACGGAAGTGAGCACGTATCATTTTTTTAGACAGTATCACGTGCCTAACACGTGATCATTTCCTAAAAAATTTAGGGGTCTGTCTATGTAAGAACCAAAGTGACACGAATTGAATAATTTATGGACTAAATTGATAAAATTGATACAATGAGAACTAAACTGACAAAAAATACATAATTTAGGGATCAAAAGTGCTATTAATCCATTTGGAAATTATCCACCAAAGTAGAATAGATAAATCAATAAATACAAAAAAAAAATAGTGATATTGATGCATTTGAATGTTTTCTCTTATTGCAATTATCTAACTTTGAAGGATATATGGATGAAGAAAAAGAAGGAATGAAAGGAGAAGCCATGAGGGTAACAGAAGTGCTGAAGGCCATAGAGAAATGCATGATGGCTTTTTGGTTATACATTAAAACAGAAATGAAGAAACCTTGGTGGAAGATAAAGAGTTTTTTGTGGACCTATCCTCCTGTGGAAGACCCTGGAGACTTAAAGCTCCTAGCGGACCTCACGAAGACACTTCAACAGGTAATTTCAACCACTACCCCACTTCGTATAAGAATTTAAACTAAATAATACAGCATTGAAAAATGTAAGTAGGATTTAATTACAATTCAATGAAGTGTCGATTTCACAAAAAAAAATATTTTATCGGAATCTCACCGGATTGAGTTACAACCAAGTATCTTCCGGTGCAGTACCAAAAAAAAAATTAAAAGTAGTGTCGTAGTCTGACCCCTAAAATAGATTTGGAGCGTCTCTCTGCGTTTGTTTTAGATCCATTTTCTTTAAAAGAATGCTGAGAAATTACGGTTTTTCTTACTTTGTATTCTGAAAAATTTTGAGATTCTTATTTTGCACTCTCAAAAATTAAATTTCTCATATTACACTCTTAATGTATCAAAAGTGTTGTAATATGGTCATTTTGTTAGCTTCCGTTATTTTTTCCGTTAAAAACCAACTCATTGACACTAACAAAAAAAACTAGTGGAAAGCTAACAAAAAGACCACTTTGCAATACTTTTGATACATTAAGCGTATAACATAAAAAAATTTAATTTTTTAGAGTTCAAAATAAAAAATTTAATTTTTTAGAGTTCAAAATAAAAAATTTAAAATCTTTCAAGATACAAAGTGCAATTCACTCGAGAAATTAATTGAAGTGTTTTGGTTCTTATGAAGAAAGAGCTATGGTTGAAAGACTTGAGAGGGAAGAAGAGGTGTTGGGTGAAGAGATTAACTAACCCTTTGGGAGAGTCTCAGAAGAAAGAAATCTTATTTACAATGATCGACATGAAGCTGATAGCAATGGTGCTCAAGATGTCTTTGATTTCCACTTCTCAACTCAAATGGTGCCAAGAGAAGCTTAAGAACATAGAGTTCAAAGAAGGAAAAGTTATGAGGGTACCCACAGGACTTTTGTTTCCATCTTCCTAGTATTTGTCTGAAAATGTAGATACATCTTTTAGTGAGTTTTTATATGGTTTTGAAATTATGCAATGTCCACTCAAATGAGATTCGGATCCCTACTATGCACTTTTGCCCAATCTTCGATTTTTCTCAAAAATAACTGATTAGTGTTGAATTGAAATACTACCCATCGTGTATAAATGGATCTCTCTAAAGTGCATTTATTCCTGCCACTAGCTAGGCATTTTGTAATGCCATCCAGATTGGGAGCCCAACCTTGGATGATATGGGTCATAATTAGGCCCGTTAACGGATCGAATTTGGATTGAATTTTGTCTAATCCGAATTCAAATTTGATTTCAAAAGTTTGATCTAATAATTCAATGAATTTTTATTTTCGTAGTCCATATCTGATTTTGTTCACAATCTAAAAATTTGATCCAATCCGAATAACTTAATTAACTAAATTTTAATAAATTATACCTAAATTTCAACTAAATTTCTTTAATTAATTACTCAATTTCTTTAATATTTATATAAAAATATATAAATAATTCATATCGGACCATCATCGAATTGGATATAGGTATATCAAAATCAAAAATCTTTGGAATATAAGATATCGTATTCGGATTATCAGTAAAAAATATTAACTCATCCAACTATTCGGATTCAGATTCGTATCAGAATCCGATCCATTGATAAGTCTAATCAGAATGCCAACATTGACCCGTGTTAAGATTAACTTTGAATTTGTAAATTTAACTTAAGGAAAAAGAATAATGCTACCATCTGATTCAATTTGATGATTTAATTTAGTATTACCATTAAATTTACAGTAAGTCCTAAACAATCAACTTTACATCCTAATATGGTCAGTCCATACATGCAGTGGGAAATATGGCTATCCAGTTAGCTTAAATAAGCTCTTTGATTATGTAGAATTGGTTTAATGCATTGATCAAACAGCCTTCTCTCTCTCTCTCTCTCTCTCTCTCTCTCTCTCTCTCTCTCTCTCTCGGAATCTCACCCATTGAAGGTCACCGCACCACCTCCTTTCTTCCACCCTGCAGACTCCTTCCGTCCTTCGCCGTCTTTGCTAGCAGCAGTTAGTGGCCAGAATGAAATGAGCAGGGAGATCACGTATCCCCACCTCACTCCAGCCAACCTTTGGCATAAGAAAAAAGAAAGGTTAAACTTCCCTTCAAGATGCTCAATGAAAATGTTGATATTTGAGATGAAATTAATTCAATCGAAAAAGGCAACAATACATCAATCATATCATCATTTATTGACTTCACCAAACACGGCAAAAAACCTGAAAATAATACATCAAACTGAACCCAGTAACCAAAAGAAATTTGAGATACGTATAACTTATAACCCCAAGCAAAACCAATAAGACACCACCATATCATATCAAATCGCGGTAGACATTCTCTATGTATAAGAAACTCTCCCTCTGCGACCAATCTGCAAACAGGAACGGCTTGAGAGAAGTCCAGCAAAACCCCTGGTCAGGCAACCTTCAATAGAACAGGGATACTTGGAGCAACCCAATGAGCTATTATGTTCAACAATTTCCTGGCACTCATCTGCAACTCTACCAGGTGGATTCTCGCCCCGGTTCATAAATTTGTCGGTACAATAGACATGCCTTCTCTTAGAATTCATGGTGATAGTAGAGCTTGCAAATCTGCCTGAGGATTCCAGTTCTTTTTGAAAGTCCTCACACAACTTCCTCTTCAAACCAGGGAAAATTTTTAATCCTGCAACATAAAAAGACAGTAATTCGGTAAAATATGCTTGTAAATTGCACTATAGTTGACATTTTTGGTCCAGTATAAGTGTATTTCCAAAGTCATAGCATGCATACCCGGGCGAGGGTCCTCAAATGTCTGCAGTTCTGAATCACCACATTTACAAAACAAATCAGGAGTATTGTTGGATCCTGTGATCCTGCTCAAACAATGGAACATGTGATGTCTCTAAAATGCAGAATTCAGAAACAAATGCTGGCATTACACTATTACAATTGCAATGCATCCACCAGACGGGATAAAAAACATGTTTGTACATACATTCATCAACTCCGTCTGGCTAATACTTAGTAATTTCTCTCTCATCCAAATAAAAAAAAGTGAATCACTTTGGTGGATGATCAGACCCTTTTTCCAGAAAGTACACAAAATTCCAAGTCATCTTTACATCAGCCATAAATGATAGTCATGTAAAAATACATAGCTATCGTCAATGATCCCAAGCAAATCACATTTCTGCAAACTAAAGAAGGAAAACAGGACATAGCATCCATAAAAACAGTTTCTAGAGAAACATTTCTGCAATTCATGCAGAAGATTCTTTAGGGTAGAGATCAAACCTGTACATGTGATCAACAAAGTCATCAATTAGAACAGGCCAAGCTCCTGCCAACAGAGAAAAGGCAAAAGGAATCAGATGAACATCACCATTTTCATTACAAACAATTGAATTAGTGCTAGTTTTATAAGGGCCTAGCTAATTTCGCACCCTACTTTTCTTATCCACTCATAAATTTGAACCGCTATAATTATCCCCAAGTAAAAGTGTAAGCATGACAACATAATATGCATCCCTTGCCATCACCACACATAAGCCATCAGTGTCTTCCTTGAATCCAATCCAACGCCACAGCCAAAAATTAAGATCCCATCACCATCACCACCCATAAACCAACAGGCAGAAAAACATAGTAAAAAAGCATTCATCATAGCCATTGGACACGTCAATAACCATGGTTACTAGAATTCACTAAACCAATGACGACCCACAATTTAGGTACATCGATCCCAAACAGGGTGGATTCGCGATCCAGATCACCAAAATATACGACCCCAATTGTAATACTAACCCTAAATCAATTCGCATTCGAATATGTATAACTAATATAAAATACATATTAATTGACTACATGTATATAGATTTATAATTATATATTGTTTTAGATAATAGAAAATCAAGCACAAATATAAAATAAATAGCAGCAGACTTAATATTTATGGATGTTCTGTAACATATAATGTTGTATAGCAGTAAAAACAATCTAGATAAGAGTTCTAAAACGAATTGCGACCCAAAATAACGTACTAGCTAAGCCTACCCTCATCGTACCGCGTATCCGTACCCGTATCATGTACCGAAGCAACCCACGATCTAGGTAACCTTGGTCAATAACCATCACTATCCAATTTTTGTCTCTAGTGATAACACCAACTATTTCATCTTTTACCTTCCGGAAAAAACCCATTTCATCTCTTTACTTGTCAACATTTCGAGTAGGAAACTACAGAGACAACGCTCTTCTAAATGACATAACCCAACAAGGACTGGTCAAATAAGAAATTGTATGCACACCTCTGATCATCAAACTACACCTTCAGAGGAAGGTGTATTCTTCGCTAACATCTGTGATCATCAAAGCTGGATAGATTTTTCTTATCTATGAATAGTTTGAGAGGGCTTAATAGGTTAGTCAGTCCTTCAACTTTATGAGGCTCATTCACATAAATCCCCATGAAAACTGTGATTATGTGATATATGGAAATGACAAGGCCCACCATATTCCTCTCTGCTCATTGACACGCTTGGCTACCGGGTACCATGCAAATCACCCTCTCATGATTATGCATTATGCCAACAACTGCACTCCAAGAACTTCATGGTTGGTAAGTAATTCCAATCTCATCTATGATTGGCCAAATATCTGACAAAGTACTGGCTTAACATTGTTGTCTCCGAGGATGGATCAAGAGCTAGATAAGGAAACTATGATTAAATCTTGGCAGAAATTGCTGGATGGCAAAAGAGAGGGGGCTGGTGTGATTTAGGCAGTGAATTGAGTCAGGACATGAGATTAAATTCTTATCCCAATGGCATTTTTGCCTCAATCAATCATTTTAGAATGGATAATCAAAATAGGGCATGGAAATAGCTGCTCCCACTCTTTAAATAGATATTGAATTTATCAAAGTCCCATACCAAACCATTCATTTAATAAGAGCAGAAAATCTAATCATACGAAATCTGAAGGACGGACTGCATGTTTCTCATGGAAAATGTTGACTTTATCAAGTTGCCTACATCTAGTCTCTTGGGTTATTAAAACATGAAATCAGATCCACAAAACTGATCCTCTGCAAACCTATCTAGCTATGATTCAATGCAGATTTGGCAATGGATAATCATTTATTTCAAAGCAATAAACAGCATAAAATGACTAAGATCAATGCATTCCAGTACAAAACAATGGAAAGCGTACCACAGCCTTCCCTCTCTGACAGTGCAACTTAATAGGCAATACCTTTGAAGATCTTGGTATCAGAAATTATTTTTAGAAAAATGTTGCAACTTTGCATTCAACATTGATTTGGATGGAAGTAAAATAATTTATGGTTTTTGTACCACGAGTTTTTTTTTCCTTTTTTATTTGTTTTGCTTTTAAATCCCAAATCCAAGGCCAACCCACGTAATACGATAGACAACGAAAGAACTGACAACAACAAATATCAATACCTTCAGGATCATACCCTTCAAGAGTTTCATGTACACACCGGCTGAAAGCTAAAACTTGACGCCACGTGTCCTCAGAGATATTATGTCGCTGATTTTTCTGCAAGAGGATAACTACTAATTAGTTGAAAAAAGAAATTCAATAAGAAGGGGAAAACATGAATAAACTGAGAAACATCATGGATTATTTTTTGGTGAAGCCCATTTTGCACAGAAAATTTATCATCACGTCCAACAAGTCATGCAATTACCATCCAGTATTCCAGTTTAATGTTTATCATATTTTCTGAATGGAAAGAAAAGTTGACGTACCATTAAGAGAAACAGTCTAGATTATTTCTATGTACGACATTCAAAGTTCTTGAAAAGAATAAATTTCTAATATTTGCCATCTTAAGAAATCAACTAGTACATCAAATTGGACACCATTCCAGCTATCTTACCACAGTGCTATAACAGCTTTGTCTTGGACAATTTGTGTAACAGTACAAGTATCTTGTTACAAAAAATTTATGAAATGAAGCACCACAGATATTGAGTAATATTCAAATCTATCAGACCACCACAATATTTCAGTCAACTACACCCATGACATTTCAGAAAATCTCTCTTTGACCCATTTTGTAATAGAAAAACTCAAACAATAATATACTAAAGAAGCATCAATTTTTTCTTGGCTAACCTCTGATCGGATCTGGCAAGGTGCCCAGTGTTTGAACACGAGTAGCAGTCTTATCCAAATAAGAATCAGATTGCCCCACTTAGCTATCCCAGATCTCACAATAAGCATGAGTCGTGTGCATTGGATATGGCCTTTTTTACTACCAAAATTACATCCCTCATATACTAACATTACGTCTGATGCCTAATATCTCATATCTGTGATTATAGGCAGTTTTAGCCATACATGAAGATGACAAAGAATGTGAGGTATCTAATCCCTACCTGAAAAAAGGAAGCACATGCACAACTATTTGAAAACAATGAAGGCCGGCTTCACTGCATTTATGCTACCCCACCATCCAAAAGACCTATTTGGAATTTGTAATGGATGTGAACTGTAAAATATGGCTTTATACTAACATACTATAGAAGTAATAAGACCTAAGTAGAGGAACACAATAATTTTAACACTCTTCTTCATGAAAAGTTATATCTAATACCTCGACAAAATCGCACCATTGGTTAAGCAGTCGAAACCTTCCTGTTAATATTAATCTCCAAGATGTAACTGCCCTGCTTACAGCTGAAATTATACAATAAGAAGGATGAGGAAAATTATGTCAAGAACCTGTGATGCAAAATTGTAGAGGGCTTATAAGATGACATTGCAAAGTCATGATATCATTCTACTAATATAATTGACTTACTGATGCTCTTCTGATTGTTTTCACGGCAAATGAAGAAAACAAAATCATAGAAACGCGAGAACTCGGAAAAGTCTACCTACAAAAAAAAGGCCATGTAAAATCTTGAAGCTATAAATCAAGAAAATTAATGAAATTCTTTGGCCTTAGGGCTATGATCAGGAAAAAAAACTTAAGGACAATCTTTTATATATCATAGAAATGCAACGGTGTCCGACACAAGACTTCAGCTTGCACCTTTGCCTTAGGATGGCAAGAGATCCAACTCAAGCTCACAACTCATGGTCGTTATCTAAGGGCATATACGACAAAGAAGAAGCAGCTTGAGGTTGATCCACTTCAATTCAAACCATCAATGCTTATTGGATGATAAGATAAATTTACAGCACATAATGGAAAACCAGTTTAACAAGAAAACCAAGAAAAATAGTATCTCACCATCAAATCTAGCCTCGACATTAGCTTGAAAACATCATCAAAAATACACATCCTGCCACAGGTGATAACATAATTTCATGAACCTCAGAACATCTGAAACTTGTGAGAATTGATTAACTGATAATTTGATATCTATATACGATGTAGCATTTAAACGCTGTGAGTAGATCAGAAGCAGTCCAAGTGTGTTAAGACCAGAAGACAATCAAAAGACTTGGTGAAATTAAATTAAACTCTTCATATGCATATATCAGGTCCTGGATTGTCCTTCGAACCCACCCAAGGTCTTGATGGGTTTGGTTGTGGCCACCGCTAGACCTGCCTTAACTTGATCCTTTCCAGCTTGCTACATGCATTAGCACGTACATGTCCCACCCAGGGTCTGGGTTTTTTTTAAAAAAAATTTCAAGGAACATATGCCCTTATGAATTTAAAACCATTACTAGATATCCAAAGGAAACTATCTGGAAAACAAGAAGTTCAACCCTTGTAGTGCTGAATTTTAATGTAAATACTTCTCAATCAACTAAGAAGTTTACAGCGGTTTCAACAAGAATAAAATTGGTGTACTAGGATATCTGTACACCCCATTTTGTTATTTTTGCACTTTGTTTCAGGAGGGTTACCTAGGATGCAATGTATCACACGGTATCCTATACTTGCAAAATCACAAACCTAACAGAGCACCTCAAACAAACAGTCTCATGTACCAGCTGTAGCTAACCCATGTCAGACAGCTCACACATTTGGCCAAGTACCAGAATCAGAACTACAAACCTCATTTGAGACAGAAGTCTGTAAGACCACATACAACTCCTAGTCTTAAAACTGGGATAGACCACTGGCAAGGTTTTATGATATTGCCAATACCTACCTCATATGCACCCTTGATTCCACCAATTTTAAGAGTTGAGACAGTGCCTCCCTCGAGAATTGAGCCTTCTGTGACTCATCATCTGGCCTGTAACCTTCCTTTCCACCAGCATAACCCCCTGATGTTATTTCTGCGAGAAAAAAAAATTGTCTTCAATGACTTAGAAGCTTCCTCATGCCTGAGGATGCCTAGAACTATGAATCATGCATCATAAAGAACGTTTTCCAATAGTTAATTCTCCCCTGGAAAAAATTTTCTATATCAAAGAACATCAAGTGGTTTAGGTGTTCATACCCAAAAAATACACTAATAATAAAGCAAAATAAGTTTGTCTGGACATTGGTCATCACATAAGTAGAATACAAACACGCAGATGTTAATCAAATTTTTATTGTATGGTATATCTCTTGATTTTTCCCTACCTTCTTGACCAATCTAAAAATTTATTTTGACAAAGACTCGCAACACATCTATTTACGGATTCGCTATAAATGCCTCTCTCTCCATTCAATTCTGTCTAGCAACCATTGTTTGTGGCAATACAAAAGTACAAGCACAGAGCTTTTGCTCATCCAATAACCAACATTCTTCTTCACCATTTATTCAGTTCTAATGGCATGCTTAAAAAACCCAATGTCAAGCCCTTAATGGCAGAGTCACTGATCCTTTCTGAATAGCCAATATGAACCTTTTTCTGCACTAAATGACCAAAACACCAAATCTTGTAACAAATACTCCAACACCAACCCCATCAAAAAAAACACAAGCGAACAGAAATAAATAAAAAAAAAAAAAACCCAATTGCGATTTATTTATTTTTTGTTTTAGGAGGGGGAGGGGGGAGCGGCGGGGCGCACACACACATATTATATGCAGTGCTATCAAGATCAAAGCCTTACAAGCTACCTATCACATGCGAATGTGGAGAAAGGTTAACTAAAAGCCTTTCAAATATTTTAAATAAACTCAAGAACTTAACCAGTAAATCTTTCGATTCAAATATAGCATCTTCAATAATCATCACCTATCGATTAACGTAAATAAGCTCAGAAGTTGCTGAGCTAATTTATATCCTCAAAACAAAATTTTAAATCCATGGACAACATAGCATTCGTTAAGGAAAAGAAAAATTCAAGAAAAACAAGAAAAAGAAAATCACTAACGAAATTTAAAGATATATATATATATAGGACAAAAAACCGAGATGATTGATAAGGGTACCGCAGTATCGCCTGTAAATCTGAAAGATGTCGCAGCTATTCAAACCGGAGGAGTCCATAACTGTACGGAAAATCGGAGCTCTACCGAACCAGCTAGGGCGTAACGATAAGACAAAGAGCCGATCGGTTTTTCGGGTTCGTGAAGACGAAACCCTGGAACCAAAGCCCAATGACACTTGTTAGCTCACTCCTGTTTCTGTATGTTTCGCTATTTTCTTTCTTTTGGGTGGAATGTATCGAGTGTATTTTACGCAATTTAGCCCAAAGGAGAGAGAGGGAGAGGGAGAGGGAGAGACAGACAGACAGACAGAGACGCTGCCATTGGCACTAATATTTGGGGCAGACAAATGAAAAGGTCGGCTAGACCGGTTTATTGCCACCTTTCCGGTTTCAGGTGGACCGGGAAATGAATTCACCTTTGTGAACTTAAATATTGTAATCTTCCTTAACACATATATATTTTTATTTAATTTAACTCTTTAAATGAGTAAAATACTAAAATTATCACAAGTATTTTCATAGTTTTTAACTATTATCCATGCCGTGCAATACACTAAGGACTCGTTTGATTATCGACTTATAAATGGATAGATTAGATAGAGTAATTCAGTTTAATACAATACAGAAAGACAAAAAAAAAATTAAATAAGGTATTAAAAATAATACGTAATTTTATTTAGTGTTTGACAATACACAACATAAACGTTGAATAGTAATTATTTAATTCAATCTGTTGTTTGATTAGAAAATTATTTCATCGTATTAATGTTAAATTAACAAAAATATCATCAATCAATGTTTATTGCATTGATGACAACTTGATTTTATCAGTTAGGGGGTTATAATAGTAAATGTATATAATAATACGTTTGAGCTGGATTATAATACCACATTTTTTTGTGTTATTAAAATACCTCCATAATACAGGTCTATCGTATAAAAAATATACGATAAGTATACGATTAGTATACATTTTTTAAATTAATACGGTATCAAATTTACTTACCAAACAAAGTATTAGGCCCGATTAAAAAAAAAATAGTACAATCTAATATTTAATCCCCTCATAATACGTCTACCAAACGAACCCTAAATTTATAATATTTATCCATCTTCACCCTTCTCCTAACCCTAACATTGCTGAACAATTACATGTTAAAATATTAATTTTTAAAAATTTGAAATAATTTAAAAAAGTGGTGAGAATGAAGAGAAAAAAAAATGTGGTGAGAATTGTTACACAAGACACATAGAATAATATGATTGGATGAAACTAATTAAATATTTTAAAATTTTAGTACTTAAGCATTTGAGGATAAAAATCTTCTGAGAAACTCTCTTTCCTAATTCAAATTTAAATAGTTTTAATTTATGTTTAAATACTTCAATCTTTAACAAGGTGCTTCTTCTTTCAAACATACCTTATAATTCTATGATGTAAACAAAAACTTACATTATACTCCGATAGAGGTGCTAATCAAATCATGTTCTATCGTGTTATCCAATTCTATAATATAAAAGAGTAATGTTTTATATTTCAAATTTGTATCCCAAATGTACATCCCAAATGAACGGGAATCATTGGATAAGTGAGTCCCATCAACTTTTTTAATTGGGACTCACTGATCCAACCATCCTTCTTGATTTGGGATGCACATTTAGAATATAAATTTGGGATATATAACATTGCTCATATAAAAAAAGACAGATTTTAATAAGTCCATCCAACAATCTTAAATACACTCATCAAACGACCGCAAATATCCCTCTCTAACAATTTACATTGCACCAGGTTACCCCTAATTTTTTAATAAATCAAAATAGATGTTGTAAAGCTAAACCTATATACTTCAGTATTTACACATTGACCACTCTAATAAATATTCTTTTAAAAAATCCCATAATTAAGTATTACTTTCGAAGCTGGGTTGTCCCTCAAGTGATCCAAGAATCCTATCACCACTTCAGAAAAAAACATAAGTCGAAGCCCACACGAACATTCTATAATACAGTAAAGTACCTTGCTCACAAGGGATTAACTAGACAATTCTAGATTATTCTACAACTTTCCAACCGGTCAAACTCTTCCCTTCCCTTCGCCGTATATACTTCTCTCCCTTCTTACTTTATCAATCCTCCTCATTGATCGATTACTTACACTCATTCTGAAATTTTAATTTGTTTTCTTCGTTTTGTTCTCTAAATCGAATATTTTCTAGAAGCTATGTCTTCCGCTCCATTACAACCAGAGATGTCTTCCGAGTCATCATCACCTACCTCTCAAGAACAGCTCAGAACACGAGTCATACTCGTCCCTTGGATTATAGGCTTCGCCACCGCCGCTCCGTCACAAGACCACCAACAACAACAACAACAACCACCACCAGATCAGAACCGGATCGCCCAAGAAAGTATTATTTTCACAAACGGGTTCATAAACGCTTTTATGGACCCGATTATGATGATTGATGGCTATGGAGAGTTATTGGAATCAGTGTTTCGTGATTTCGGAAACAAAGATGGGTCTTTGCCGGCGTCAAAGGCTTCGATTGAGGCGATGCCCATGGTGAAAGTAACAGAACAAGGGGCAGAGTGTGCGATTTGTTTGTGTGAGTATGAAATTGGTGAGGAGATTAAGGAGATGCCTTGTAGGCATAGGTACCATTCGGATTGTATTGGTAAGTGGTTGGGAATCCATGGGTCTTGCCCGGTTTGTAGGTATAAAATGCCTGTAGAGAATTCGGAGGAGAGTAAGAAGGTAGGTGGTGAGGATGATGAAGATAGGAGATTTGGGGGAGATATTCGGGTTGTTTTTGGACGTCGTGGAGGTTCGGATTCCGATCGGAGAAGCGAGTCCGGCGATAGTAATTCCGAGGATGGTGCCGCCGGCGCAAGTGATGGATCATCCACATGAAATGGATGAGATAGGGAAATGGATGGCAATTGATTGGATGTTACTTTTTTTAATTATTTTTTCTTTTTTGAGAGATTGTTTTGTGGTTGTTTTGATAAATTATACATAGAAACACAGCTGTCTATCTTAATTTTAAGTTGAGTTTTGGGGGCAGTGTAACAATTTACAAATAAATGGTGGTCTAACTGTTATATTAAATATTTTCTTATAATGGTGTATCAATATTGACGGGACATGAAAACTCAAATAGTATTCGAGCGAATTTTTCATGCGAATTAAAGGAGATATACGGGCCCAAGCATTGAACATTATGCAGTGATGTGGTCTCATCATGAGGTGATATATTAGAAAAATAATTATTCACACTAATCGATAATATCAAGAATATTCCATGAGATTCAAATAAAGGGATGGCCTGACTGCTGCCCGAGCTCTCGGGAATAGTGTATTTAATGATTAGAACTAGTAGCTTAATAAATGATTTGTAAAAATCATTAAATATTGGGGTATGTGCATTGAGTATTCGACACCTCGAGATAATTAATTATTATAATATCAAATTTCGAATTAATACCAACTTTTCACAGCTCAATGATAAGTGTGTCTATGAAGCTCCTCTCAATCGATTTGATGGAACCATAGGCGGAGGGAGGCAGGGGCCAGGGTGGGCACGCCCCCCAACCCTCAAATTTTTTTTTTTTTATTTGTTAGGTATATGTACTATATATTTATACATATATAATATGTGTGCCCCCTTCATTTATATTAGGCCCACATTATTTACCCAAAATAATTAAAAAATTAAACTCATTTAAAAAAAAAAATTGAGCTCACTATTATCTATCTAAACTTATTAAAAAATCAAATATTTGACATATCACAATTCATCCAAACCTATTAAAAAAACAAAACTTTTAACCCAACATTAAAAACAAAATTTTTGGCCCAACATTAAAAACAAAACTTTTGGCCCACTCATCATTAAAAAACAAAATTTTTGGCCCACTTGACTAAAACTTATCTTATCTTTCCTTTTTTTTTTTTTTTTTCTCTCTGTCTCACTCACTCCCAGCTGCCCACTGCCAGCCACAAGAAAAAGAGAAGAAACAGAGAGAAGCTCAACACACGAGAAGCTTAGTTCCTTGAGTTTTTTTGTCCTTCCTTGCACCGACCTATAAAATTATTTTATACATTATATTTATTCCCTAAATTTTTGAAAATTTTAATAATGGTTCTAGTCTTTTTTTAAATAAATTAGTGGAGCACTAATCCTCTAAAATAAATATGTTAGTTTTGGATTGAGTCAATGTTCTATTTGTATATTGGCGAAAATACAATATTTCTCTTTATCTAACACAATGTTCGTTACTTTTTAAGAATAATTTTTAGTTTTCATTTATCATTTTTTTAATAATAGTAGTCTATAACCTAATAAAATACGATTGTATACAAAAAACAAAAGGTTGTAACCCAAAAATATTTCAAATTATTTTGAATAGAAAATTTCTCTGTAAAATTGATAATGATCTCAACTAAATTTTGTAACTAAATAAAGAATAATTTTACTACGTACTTGTGATTGTGCGCTTTGATACAAAATTAGTGAAAATTAATTTACATTTAAATCATATACAAAATTTTAGAGATTTTAAATTTTTTTATATTTTATTGAAATATTTAATTAGGTTAAAATGTACTAAAAAAATTATTTTGTTTCTTTTTATTAAGATTTTGTTTCGGCTAAATAAAAATTGAATTTACTATTTCACAATAATTTAGTGTTGATTCTTACTTTTTTTTTATTCTTGAACTGAATTTTTTTGTATTAATTTCGGTTAAATATTTTTTTATATCAGTTATATTTTACCTCCATCATAGATATTTATGGCTCCGTCCCTGGCAATATACATTTTTTTTTGAAATTTTTTATGTTAAATGGACTTCATATATCAAATATAATATAATAAATATAAATATATTATATAGTGTGATTGGTTAGAAAGAAAAAAATTAGAGTGCATAATTAAAGTGTCCACCCTAAAAAAAATTCCTGGCTCCGCCCCTGGATGGAACACCTATACCACTACATCACGCTATTCGAAGATATAAATATTTCGTTGAATTGGGTTCTATGCATTCGTAAATAATTTAGAACAGTACAAATCTTATCCTGATCGACCTCTTCCTAACTTTATTCCTTGTTGTAAGAGCCAATCATTCAACAGTTAATCAGCTATCTCAACAAGGATTGCAAGAGTTTTCCCATGCAAGTATGCATATAAAGGTTAAATAGATTAACACAAATTTAATTAAATACAATTTTAAAATTTTAAACACGAATGACACAATTTTACCTCAACATAAATTTAGTTGTTGACTATGTTTTGCATAACTTTATACTTAAACACAATACAAATTCAACATGATTAATCGTTAGTGAGATTTGCGGAGCTAAACAATAGGAAATAGTTGGGGGAATCTCTCATGGTTCTTGTAAATTTTAGTTGGGTATGTGAATGACCTTCACAGAATCAATCAAGACCAGAAGAAGAAGGGTACTGAGTGTCCCACCAATATCATAACTCAAACCTGTTGCTCCAATTTCATGGATGACATACAGCCACAGGTAGCTATGATTCTTGTCATGTTCATAACTGAAGTGGACAGATGGCCAAGTTGCGGGGAACTTTTACAGTACCACCGACAATACCGATATTGAAAATTACAACTTTTTTAAGTGTAAGTTATAATTTTAAAGGGAATGATCAATTATGAAATGTTAAGATTAATACCGTATTTTTCATGATCGATCGTTAGTGTATGTGATCGATCATGACATTCCTTAAACAGTTGTAACTTCTTTTTCAAAGTTATAACTTCACCGTACAAAATAGTAATCGACGGTACCAATACCAAAAAAACAAATTTGGTACCCTAGAGTTTTCCCCCCAGTTGCTGTTACATTTTCACTGATAGAAAGCTATCATCGGGCATCAAGCACAATTATTAACTTACATAGGGGTTGCAATGCCAATTAATGAGCAACAGAAAGCAGAGAGGTTTGAGAAGCACTATCAATGAAGATGCCATGCTCAATGCTCCTAAGCCAAAAGGAGCTTGACATTTTCAAACTAACATGAGAGCTCAAATTACAAATTGAGATTAATCATCCAAGTCATGAATAAATGAATCTGAGTCTGCATATCTTTGGAGTTCCCGTATCGAGTTTTTCTTAGCACTGGAAGAAAAAAGAAATAAAATCCAAGGCACAACCCACAAAACAGACTCGAATCGAAATAGCAAAATAAAAACAATGAAGTCATCCCAAATGCTAGTAGAACACGAGGCGATGGTGTTTGTTCCTTTGGTTGTCCAAAAGCTCATGAATCCAATATTACCTTTTCAAATTTGTAGCATACAAATTTACCAGCACGACAATATAATACATGGTTTTTCCACATAGCAGAGTATGAGATGAATGAAGCGCGCACAGTTTATTCATGGCTAACGAAAGCTATTTATAGCGTAATGCCCTAAAACTTTCCCAAGTTTTTTTGAGAGATGAAAGTTTCTCAGTTCTCACCCACGGACCATTTGTCACTAGAACCCAAAACAAACAAACAAACAAAAAAATTGTAATAGTTTTGACAAGAAATGTTTCCTAAATTTCCAACCCTGGCTATCTGCATCAAACCCAACCTTAACTACGCTTAAAACATAAGGTACATGCCTAAGTCATAACAGAACATCTTAGTAAAGTCCAATCTTATTCATGCTTTCATTCAGAATAATATCATGAACACAAATGTGGGGGGTGTCTGAAATCTTGTAAGTCGTCACAACATAATCACTCCTAATATAATAGTCTTGGTTATTTTTCATTTACAAAGGAAAGAAAAGCAAAACTGAGTTATTGAATAGTGAGCACTACCCCGTAAAGTGAACACATGCACAACAAGATGAAATAGTTTCACTACCACAAGCACATTTAGATTGAAACTCAAGATTTGAGAACCACAAAGTGTTCACAAGATAATATGGCAGCGAGCTCCTCTAAGAGATCTGCAATCCTAATTTACTATCGGCTTAAGGATACAACACAGCTAATCTTCTCAAACTTTCCAAATGCAATAATTTAGTGGAAGCCTGAGGCACCTACAAAACAGAAATCTTGACATTTGGATGATCCACCTATCCTCACTACGCAAGGAGAAGAGAATATCATGAAGTATTATACCAGCTTACAAATTCAACTGTCAGCCATAACATTCCAGCAACAAAGCATTGTGGGTAAAGGGTCATATTAAGAGCCAACCAAAGCAAGCTGTTTTACTCCTCCTAAGTAGATTGTTATCATACATATACTAACTCCATACTTCATTATTTGACCTTAAGCTTAATTCCTCGTGATAAATCAACAGTATCTCAAACGTCCGTGGTTGATGAAGACCATAGCTCAAGATTGAAAAGCAGAAAACAATCATTATTCCTTACGATAGGAGTAGAAGATACGAGTTTCAGTTCTCATAAAGTTGAATAACTTATGCGCATAGCTAATAGTTCAGGTTTCAGTTTGAATTAAATTGTTTGAGAATAACATAGGAAAAGGGTTGGAACCTATCTATGAACTAACATCTTGGAAATTCAAAATCTAAAGAGCAAACTTATCCCAAAAGTAAAGAAACAGTCTCTGTAAACAAGAAGATGACTACTAAATATTTAATCAGCAATTCAAAGGAACAAATATAACAATAATATACTATAGTCAATGAAAGAAGGAATCTGAAACTCCCACTATAAGCTAGTGTATATGATCCTTACAGTTTATTGGCAAGCGCTTATTCAAGAACAATATAGTACACAGAGGATCAGCCAGAAAAAGGCCATCCTCTTTTCATTATGCTTATACCTGTAGTGATTATGCTCCCTATAAAATCCACAATCATACTAACTTCACTTCTTAACTTTTCGAAGCTTCTTTGGAGCTGGAACTTCCATTCTGCCAACAGAACACCCACACCCTGCTCGAAACACAAGAACAGCTCTTCCATTAGGTGGTGCCATCTTCTTAAGCTCAGCTTCTAATTCTCGATGGTGATCGCGAGGCAATTCAAATAATCCCTTCTTTACAGCATCTTTTGCCACACTGTTTGGATTACTCTTCACACATTCCGCTGTCTCCAATTGTATATCGAATTCAGCCCCCTTTCGAAGTCCCCGACAACCCGGTTTCCCACATTTGCTACCAGTACACACTGTGATTGCTATAACAGCAACCACAGCACAGAAAATGCTGAGTCCTAAACACCCATAAACCATTGGAGCCTGGAAAATCTCATCTTTCACCACATAAACAATTTCTCCACCAATTTCCACGATACCAGACGATAAAGGCTTCACATATGGATATAATAGAAACCCAAAAGCCCCAATTACAGCAATCAAGATTATCACATCGATCACAGCCCATCGAGATTGTCCGCAAGACGGAATATCAAATTGATTTGGCGAATTGGGTGTCTTTCTATTCCTGTGTACTTGATTAATCTGCCTCAATTTGATACACGGGTCGGTTGAATTCACAGATTTGGCCATGTCTATGTGTTGGTCAACGGAAATGGAGCTATGGAAACAGACCATTTGGATTGAACCCAGAGAAAAAAGTCAAATCTTCAACGAAAACCCACCAATCTAACAAGAAATCTAGATCAAATATACGAATTTAAACTCAAATTCAGATCGACCCACCTTCGGAAAATCGAAAAAAGATCGAGTTCGAGTGCACCTGCAGATTGGAATTTGTCGGTGACACCCAGGTGTGTTGTAAATATACTACAACTCACATCTACATATCTATAGTTATTTCTAGAAACAAGCTCTGAAAATTGAAGCTCATGGAAGAATAGAGATTGGAGAAGAGAGAAAGAGAGAGAGAAATTTGAGAGAGAGTTTGGTTTAGCCGCCTTGAGAGGTTTGGGAAGCAAAGAGACGACGACACGGAAGAGTCACCAAGTCATTAGTCCTCACAAGTTCTCTTATGAATGGGTCGTGTAAGGAGGGTCACCCACGCTAAGCATAAGCTTTCGGCTACCACTTCATGTATTGGAGTTTTTGTGGGCTTATTAAGTAAATGGGTCCACTGGACTGGACTCAGTGAAACTTGATTGATTTGTGGATATTGGAATAGGGCTTGGCCTACTTTCATTTTTTTATTTTTTATTTTTGTCTTTTTTTGTTTTCTTGCAATAATTTTCCTTGATTTTATTTTAAAATTAAGGATCAGAACCCGACAACCCCTTTTAGTCAAGCCCAGTTGAAATGTCAGTCAAGAAAGCTCTCGGAAGGTTAGAAAAGATAAGGATGTCAATCAAAAAGGCTCTCAGAAAGTTAGGAAAGACAGGGTTTCAAACCTCTCTTCCATTTGCTTTCAATCTATCTCACGTCACTCTAGCTTTCACTCGAGCCATTCTTTGAACTTGCTTAATAGAGGCCTTTTCAGTCGTCTTCTTGCTTTTATGTGTTTGAAATCTTTGATTCAGGTACAAAATGGTAAAACTTGTGAGATAAATATTGGTTGCCTAAATCTTAGTTTATCATACAATGAAGCGGGACATTTCTTTTGAATACATGATGAATGATTCATAATTGAAGGAGAATGTATTGAAATCGATCTAGATCCATTGAGGGCCAAAATTATACATATCACCTTTAATGTCATTTTCTGTCATACATGTATGAAATTGCTGAGCCAAACGCCTTTGGGCTATTAATAGTGGTCCAATAAGGCATGATATCGGAGCATGCATCAATTTGACATTTCGCATAGAGTCTAGATCCTTTTCATTACACTTTCACTTAATTTCACTCAATAGTAGATCATCAGTTGTATATGGAGGCACCACGCATGGAGTCTAGATTCTCTCAATTACAATTTCACTCAATGATAGATCATCAGCCGTGTATGAAGGCACCACGCATAGAATCCAGATTCTCTTCATTACACTTCCACTTAATTTCACTTAGATCATTAGTCGGATGAGGGATTCACATATAAATAATGGGTTTCACGTGAGTTTATGGTGGGTGATCTGTCATTGAGTGAAATTGTGTGAAAAAATAATGGAGAATATCTCAATCCATCAGGCATGCATCTTCTGCTTAGATTTCTTCACATTCTTTTTTGTTTCACTGGACATTCTGATCCTAAATTTAACCTACAAAATGAATTTGTGGGATTGAGAACATCTTCATTTGTACATAAACTGATTATATACCACCATTGATAAACACTAGAATAAGTGATATTCACTCGGCCAAGAGCACCTCAGTCCATTCCTTAAAAAGATGGAGGGAGCTACTAAATGTGCTTAAAAGTCGAAAATTGGGTGTTAATTAATGCAGTAAATATGAATTTTATTAGAACAATCTATTATTTCGCCAGTAAATATGCAATTTTTTTATTCAAAAAAAATTAAATTTTAATCGACAAATGTAAATTTTATCAAATATTAAATCTATTGATCAGTAAAATATGAATTTTATTTTTAAAAAAATACATTTTTAAAGGGGAACAATATAAGAGATTAAAATTTGATGTTTCTGTCAAATGCGAATAATAATAAGATAATCGAATGAAACTTTTCTTTTTTGACGCAAAACAAAAATTCTTTCATTGATTAAGGAATAGAAATATCATCTTGAAGGATAGGTACCAAAAAATTTGGTACTTCATCTCTCCATTCAATACATTGAGAAAATGAAGTAGTATATTTGGCTAACGTATACACCGTACTATTCTCAGATCTTCATATCCACGAGGTATTAAATTGATTTAAACAATCTACGAAACTTTTAATCTGATCAACAAAATATTCAATTTCAGAGAAACTAGTATGACTCGATTTGTTCGCCTCAATAATTACTTTTGAATCTCATTTTAATATCATACTTTGACAACCTAGATCAATTGCAAACTTAGTACCTATGAATGTCACCCAAGCTTCAGCATGTAAAGCATTAGTAATACCTTGAATGCATCGACTAAAACCCACCACAAAATTGACCATTCCAATCTCGAACAACAACTCATATATCAGCAGCTTCTTTCGCATTAAAAATTGCTCAATGATGACTTGGAAATGTGGAATATTGGAGTCTTAGTTGGTGATTAACATCACTTTAGTCAAAGTCAATCCTTGATGAGAGTTTGAGAATTAGGCTTCATTAAAAACATGTATGAATGAATACATTGACGGCCTGGTATTTTTGGACACCCTCTACACCTCAACCTACCTAGTTAAGTCTTATTTTTCTCATATGTAATTTACACTTAATTTTTTTTAACTAATAAAAAAATTATTATCAAAATTATTTGGTAAAAAATGATAGATTAAGAATATTTTTTACAATAGAAGTTATTTTAGCAAAACACTCGGCGTATGGGAGGGTTTGATCGAATGAATTTCTTACATATTTTTGAAAAGAATTTTTTTTTTTATCGGATGTGGATTATAAAACTATTAAAAAATTAACTCTTAATATCTTAAAAAAAATCGAGTTCAAACTTACCAGCATAATTTTTCAATCATTATCTCTCCCTCACTCTTACCGTCATGTTCAAATATGGTAACAAAAGTTTGAATATAAAATTTTAATTAATATTTTTTATTTTAAAAAATTAAAAATAAAATTATTAAAAATAAAAGAATTTCATTATTTTTTCTGCTTTAAACCCCAAAATATCTATCTCGGACCGCCACTGCTTAGTACTAAAGATATATTGAATTCATAGTCATAGCACCGTCTAACGATTTACACACACAAACACACACACACACACACACACACACTCACACACATATATATATATATATATAAAATAAAGTAGCTAGATTTCTTTGTCATTAGCTTTTCGCGGCTCAGATCACTTGAAAAAATATTAATCCGACGGTCTTACTACGAAATGTCCTCTCCGCCCAATTTTTTGAGCAAAACGTTTATTCATTCCACAATTCTAAGACTCATATCTCTCTTATAACTCTCTCTCTCTGTCTATCTCATACTACACAGTAATTTGGTCGTTAATTATGATTCTAATTAAAGATTATTTTTAAAAATTTTAAATAAACAAATGGACCTTAAATAAACATTCTTTGTGTCAAAACGAGTCGAATGACTATAATATAAGTCATATTTTGTATTGAAATAAAAATACTATAATATTGGAATGGTATAATAGACGAATAATATATATGTAATGTGATATAACTATATACTAAGGGGGCTATATCATTATTTGTCTTGAGTTTTTCGCTGCTTAGATTTTTTTAAGATTATTGATCAAACGATCGAAATTCCTCCTCTAAATTTCATTTTAATCGATTATCGGTTCGAAGTGATTATGATTAGTATTCAAATTGAGCTGAATTTAATTGTCGAATATAAAGTATATATTTTTACTTAAACTTAACATTGCTTGAATTTTATGAGTATTCAAGTTGAAGTCAAAGTGAAATTGATTGTAAAAATAATAAAGAATAACTAAATTAAAAAAAAGAAGTTATGACATCACAGTGAACGAAAATAGATAAGAATTATTTTGTAGGTTTAAGATAGAAGTGTTAATTGAGTAAATTCAATTCTCGGTTTGACGTAATTATGATTAAGACTCGAATTGAGCTGAATTTGAATGTCGTGTATAAAGTATAAATTATTGCTTAAATTTAAATGGCGGGGGTTATTCCCACCCCCAAATTGTCATTCTCACCCCCATTTAATTTCTCATTATTAAACTACTAAGTCTATCCTTTTTATACTCACTCCATGGTACATACACCCCTTTTAAAAAGAAAAGAACGAAACAAGCAAAAAAAAGAAAGAAAGAAGCAAACCGAGAAAAGAAGGAAAAAAAAATCAAGTAAAGATTAAAGGAATAAATAAAACTACAAAACGCAAAACTGGACATGAAAAAAAATGTATCAAACAAAAACACAAAATCGAACAAGAAAAAGAATAAGAAGCATGGATACAAAACTTAAACAAGATAAAAAAAACAACAAATAATCTAAAAAGCATACATATATATACACACATATAAATTCTAAATAAAACATTATTAAACTTGACAGAGATATTAAAACATACCGAAAATAATAAAAATTCATACAACAAACAAGAAATCAAATATAGAATTAAATTGAAAATTAATACTAATATGTATCTTACTGAAAAAATTCATATAAAAAAAGTATTTTTGTTAGTGGATGAGATGAAATAGAGAATAAAACCCTAATTCTGACAAAATATAAGGTGAGTTTACTTATTAAACGGGGTATATGTAGCATCTGGTGTACTTAGTTACTAATGGAGTGGGTATAGAAGGGGTGAGATTAGTAGTTTGATAATGAGAAATTAAATGGAGTGGGAATGGAGATTTGCGGGGTAGGAATAGCCCCACTCAAACTTAAATTCGATTGAATTTTACGAATATTTAAGTTGAATTCAAATAGAAACTGATTTTAATTACTCAACAAAATTTTATACATTTACGAGAATTCACGGGAATTTTTTGGATGTTTTCCTCACAAAAGTTACATGAACTCACATTAGAAAAATAGTGCAGAGATAATGTTATGAACTTTAGGTAGAAACCTGCAGATAAACACATAGTTATGTTTTTTGAAATTTGAGATAAAATTTATTAAAAATGTTAAAATTGTGGATATTTAACCAATAATAATTATATTTTCTCAAAATTTTGAATTAATATGTAGCAGTAGTTGTAGTGTGACTTTCGTTATATAAATGTTTAATTATATATGTTCTGCATACAGGTTGAACAATATCAATTTGATCGTTATATTGTTGAAATTGTATTATACATTGCATTTATTTATGAGAAAATATTTACATTTTTTTATGAGTAACGTAGTGCCTTCAGGCACGGGTAATTACTAGTATATATAATAAAGTAGCTTACAATTCAAATTTCAAAAGATAAACAAAATGACTTTTGTTATTCGCGGTTGAGATCTCTTTAAATTTTATTTTAAAGTTAATCCGACGACTAATATTAACACTCCAAATTTAATAGGGAAAATAGGACCCTAAGGGTGTGTTTGATGTGACTTTTTAAAAGTACTTTTAATACTTAAAATTTCTCATAAGTACTTTAAAATAAAAATAGTATTTGGAACCACCACTATCACCACCACCCCCATCGCCCCACCACCATCACCACTCCACCACCATTACCACTACCATCACCACCGTCACCCCCACCCCACCACCAAACTACCCCCCACAACCACTACCCCTACCACCACCACCACCATCACCACTACCACTACCACCTCCACATCGCCACCTCATCACCACCTTTGCCACAACCACCACCATCGTTGTCGTCACCACCAATATCACCACCCTACCCACCGCCTCACCACCACCATCACCACCCCCACCGCCCCCTTGCCACCAACATTGCTGCCGCCACCATACCACTCCCCCACTGCCCCACCATTACCACCCCACCGTTACCATCCCACCACAACCTCTGTCACAACAACCACCACCCCCACCACTGCCCCTACCATCACCATCGTTGCCACTATCACTCTTGTCACCCCACCACCACTTCTACTGCCCAACCACCACCTCTACCGCCCAACCACCATCATCCCCACTACCACCATCACCACCACCACCGTCACCTCCACCCCCACCACCACTGCCACTGTCCTACCATCACCCCTACCACCACCCCTACCACCACTACCCCTACCACCGCACCACCCCCACCCCCACGACCATCACCACTACCACCACCATCGCCACCGTCGCCACCCCACCACCACCACTACCGCCCACCACCACTACCATTGCTCACTCCCACTATAACCGGTGCTTAAATTATTTTCTCTCTCCTCCATATTTGTGATTTGATTTTAAATGTGAATACAAATATATTTATTATTGACTATTTTTTTTATTATTTTGTGCCTTCAGGCACAGACAATAACTAGTATATATATAAAGTACAATACAATTCAAATCTCAAAAGATAAATAAAATGGTTTTTGCTTTTCACGGTTGAGATTTCTTTAAATTTTACTTTAAAGTTAATCCGACGGCTAATATTAACACCCCAAATTTAATAGGAAAAATAGGTCCCTAATGGTATGTTTGGGATAACTTTTTAAAGTGTTTCTAGAACTTATAACTTCTCATAAGTACTTTAAAAAAAATTATTAGTGTTGAGAATTGCCCCACCACCACACCCCTAGCGCCCCACCACCATCACCACTATCACCACCATTGTCACCCCACCACCACACTACCGTCGCCGCCACCACACCACCACATCTGCAACAACAACCATCAACACTGTCGTCACCCCACCACCACCACTACTGCCACCCCACCACCATCTCTTCCACAATAACCACGACCACTGCCCCACCACAACCGCCGTCGTCGTCGCTACCACTATTGCCACCCCACCACTGCCCCACCACCACCCCCACCCTTACTACCACCATCATCATTACCACCCACGGCTACCACCACCACAACCGGTCGTCTTCACCCATCACAACCATCACCGTCTCTCAACACCACCACTGTCGCTCACCACCACTCACATTCACTACAACATGTGCTTAAATTTCTTTCTTTCTCCATTATCTTTGTAATTTAATTCTGGGTGTGAATACAAATATGCTTATTGTTGACCATTTTTTTATTACTTCGTACCTTCAGGCACGAGAAATAACTATTATATATAATAAAATACAATACAATTCAAATCTCAAAAGATAAACAAAATAACTTTTGTTTTTCGCGGTTGAGATCTCTTTAAATTTTGCTTTAAAATTAATCCGACTGTTAATATTAACATCTCAAATTTAATAAGGAAAATAAGCCCCTAAGGGTGTGTTTGAGGTGATTTTTTAAAAGTATTTCTAAAACTTATAACTTATCATAAATATTTTAAAAAAAAATAGTGTTTAAAACCGCCCCACCACCACCACCAACCGCCCCACCACCATCACCACTACCATTACCCCCATCACCATAACTACCCCCACCGTCCCACCACCACCACGCCCACTGCCCCACCACCGCCGCCGCCGTCGCCACCACTACTACTGCCACCCCAACCCACCACCACCATCACCACCACCCCCACTGCCCCACCACCACCACCACGACTGATGCTGCCACCCTACCACCACCATCACCCCACCACCACCATCACCACTACCACCACCCCACGACCGCTGCTGCCACAACCACCACCACCACCTCTGCCACAACAACCACCAGCACTGCCCTACCACCATCACTATCATTGCCCCACCAACAGCCCCACCCCCACCGCTAGAGGTGGCAATCGAGTCGTGTTGTGTCGGGTTCGTGTCGTGTCGAACATTAGTCAACCCTAACTCAACTCATTTAACTAATCGTGTCGTGTCGAGTTGACCTGTTTATTTTCGTGTCGTGTTCGTGTTCGTATTCGTGTTGACCCACATAAACTTTGAATAAAAAATTTAACGCTAAGATTTTATTTTCACTTAATTGAATCTCTCCTCATATTTTTTCTACAAACTAAAAATTAACTTAATAATAATAATAATCAGTAATAATATCTTTTTTATACAATAATTATGTCAGTGCTTGATAAACAATTACAAATAATTAATATTTTATTTCTATAATACTAATTAAATATGCTAATCGTACATCGCGCAACCAAATTAAACATCAGAAGTAATGGAAAAAACAAGTCATCAGAATATGAAAACTCATACATGCAACGAAAGGGCCAGGTCAATCTCATTCGAGTTAAAAACTTCGTGTTGACGGGTCAATTCGAGTTAAACGAGTTGAACCCGAACACGACTTATTAACACTTCATGTTGACGGGTCGTGTCATACACGGGTTTGTACCAAAAAATAGTCAACTCAAACATATTTATTCGTGTCGTGTTCGTATCGAGTTATCGTGTCATATCAAAAATTGCCACCCCTACCCACCGCCCCCATCCCCACTACCACCGCCGCCACTACCCATCAACTCCACCCCCACCCAACTGCCCCCCCCCCCCCCCCCACCACCATCTACAATCGTCACTTCATTCTTATATTTATTATCACTACCATCATAATTTCACTACCACCGTCACCCATCATCAGCACCCACCATCACCATTTTTGCCCATTACCACCACACCTACCACCACCAACCACAATCACCCGTCATCGCCCACTGCTACCGCCTCCCGTTGTCACCCACCCCCACCACACCTACCACCACTGCCATTCATCATCATCCATCACCATCCATCACACTATCGTCCAAAAGCACCCGTCGTCGCCCACCACAATCATCGTCACCGCCTACCACCACTGCTACCCACCACCGTCGTTGCCCCACCACCACCACTGTCATCACTTATGGCTGTCACTAACACCATCATCACCCAAAACCCATCACCACCATCACCATTGCCACCCACGGCTGCCACCACCGTCGCCACCAACCACAACCATCACTGCCACCCACCACCACTCATCCTCACTATAACTGGTGCTTAAATTTCTTTCTTTCCCCTCTATGTTTGTGATTTGATTTTAGGTGTGAATATAAATATATTTATTGTTGACTATATTTTTTTATTACTCCGTGGCTTCAGACATGAGAAATTACTAGTATATAAAATAAAGTACAATACATTTCAAATCTCAAAAGATAAACAATTTTTTTTTTATTTTTTGCGATTGAAATCACTTTAAATTTTATTTTAAAGTTAATCCGACGGCTAATATTAACATCCTAAATTTCATAAGGAAAATAAGCTCCTAAGGGTGTTTTTAGCGTAACTTTTTAAAAGTACTTCTAAAACTTATAACTTCTCATAAGTACTTTAAAAAAAAAATAGTGTTTAAAACCGCTTCACCACCACCACCACCAACACCAACCGCCCCACCACCACCACAACTACCCCCACCACCACCACCACCCACCACCATCTCCACTACCATCACCACCACCACTGTCGTCACCCCACCACCACCTCTGCCACAACAACCACCACCACAGCCGCCACCGGCACCACCATTGTTGCCACCCCACCACCACCACCCCACTACCACCACCCCATCACCACCACCACCATCACTACCACCCTACTCCCATCACCACCGCCACCCCACCACCACTACTGCCCCACCATACCATTTCCACTACCCTCACCCCCCATCACCACCACCACCACTGTTGTTGCCACCCTATCACCACCGTCACTGTCTCACCATCACCCCTACCACGACTATCCCCACCACCACCACGACCATCACCTTTACCACCACAATCGCCATGGCCACCACCCCACCGCTGCAGCTGCCACCACCCCCACCACCACCACCACCCCACCGTCATCGCCACCCCCAACACCACTACCGATTGCTACCACCATCGTCCACCGCCACAACCCACCACCATCGTCATCTCATTCTTATATTTATTACCACTACCACCATCATCCCACACCTACCGTCACCCACCGTCAGAATCCACCACCACCCACTACCATAACCCACCACCACCCGTTGTCGTCCACCATCGCCGCCAACCACTGTCACCAACCCCCGCCACATCTACCACCACCCGTCATCTCCCATCACTATCGCCACTCACCCCCACCACACCTACCACCACCACCACCACCATCATTCACCACTCGCCACCACCTATCATATTGTCACCTAGAAACACCAGTCGTCGTTCACCACCACTATCAACACCGCCTCCCATCACAAACCACCATCGCCACCACTACCGTCGTCGCCTCACCATTATCATTGTTAACCACCATCACCGTCGCCCACCACCAATGCCGTCATCTATGGTTGTCACTACCACCATCGTCACCCAAAATCCACCATCACTGTTGCCACCCACGACTGTCACCATCACCACGATCGTAACCATCCACCATAATCATCACTGTCTCCCACCACCACTATTGCCGCCTACCACCACTATCATTGCTCATCCTCACTACAACCGCTGTTTAAATTTATTTCTCTCTCCTCTATATTTATGATTTAATTTTGAGTGTAAATATAAATATATTTATTATTGACCATTTTTTTTATTACTCTGTGCCTTCAGGCACGGACAATAACTACTATATAATAAAGTACAATACAATTCAAATTTCGAAAGATAAACAAAATGACTTTTACTTTTCGCGGTTGAGATCTTTTTAAATTTTATTTTAAAATTAATCCGACGACTAATATTAACACCCCAAATTTAATAGGAAAAATAGACACCTAAGGGTGTTTGAGGTGACTTTTTAAAAGTACTTATACGACTTATAATTTCTCATAAGTACTTTAAAAAAAGTAGTGTTTGGAATCGCCTCACCACCTCCACCATCACCACTACTGCCACTACCGCCACCCATCACCACAACTACCCCCACCACCACCCCCACCCCCACCGCCCCACCACTACCATCACCACTACCACCACTACCATCACCACTACCACCACCCCACCACCACATCTAATACAACAACCACCGCCGCCATCACCACTCCCACCGCCCATCACTACTACCACCACCCCCACCACTACACCCATCACTACCACTGCCGCCATCACCGCCACCCCCCGCCACCACTGCCACTGCCCATCACCATCGTCATTGTCTCACCACTACCCCCCACTGCCACCCCCCCACCACCGCCATCATTGTCACCCACCACTGATTGCTACCACCGTCATCCACCGCTACCATCAACCACCATTGTCATCTTATTCTTATATTTATTACCACTACCACCATCATCTCATTACTACAGTCGCCCACCGTTAGCACCTACCACCAGCACCCACTACCACAACCTACCACCACCCGTCATCACCTACCATCGCCGCCAACCACTGTCATCCACCCTCACCACACCAACCACCATCATCCGTCGCCCACCATTACCGCCATCCACTGTCACACACCCCTACCACACCTACCATCACCGTCATTCACCACCATTCATCACACTGCCGCAGAAAAACACCCGTCGTCGCCCACCACCACCACTGCCAACCATCATCATCGTCTCCCACCACCACCACCACTGTCGTTACTCATGGTTGTCACTACCACCATCGTCACCCAAAACCCATCACCACTATCACTGTTGCCACCCACAGCTGCTATCATCACCACAGTGGTCGCCACCCACCACAACCATCACCGTCTCCCACTACCACCACTGCTACCCACCACTACCACCACCACTCATTCCAACTACAATCGATGCTTAAATTCTTTTTTCTCTCTTCTATGTTTGTGATTTAATTTTAATTGTGAATATAAATATATTTATTGTTGACCATTTTTTTTATTATTTGATGCCTTCAAGCACAGACAATAATATATATATATATAGCTCACAAATTGAATCTTATCCCCTACACATTTTTTCTCCCAAAAATATCACATCACCTATTTTTATCACATGCCAAATTATTTAATATTTGATTAATTTATAGTTTAATATGTTTTTTATTTCAAACATTATCCATATACGATAGTATACATATGTTGAGAAAATTTTATTGGATTACGTATTTTGAAAAAAAATTGTCGATATTTTTAAGTAAATAATGGATAAACATATATTTTAAATGATGTAATCAAAGAAATGAAGGAGAAAAAATTTATTATTTAATATAGTGAGATATATTTTTTTGAAAACTCAAATTTTATATTTTATCGTGCCTTCAGACACGAGTTATGCCTAGTGTGTATATATTATATTTGCCTCATAGAAGCTCCCAATTAGCTCACTCTTCAAGGTACTCCAATTAGACAATTATGTACAAAACATATGTCCAATAAATAATATTCTATTTAATAGTAGTCCCTTAATAATATTAAATTGCCCACTAGAGTAAATCCCTTAATAATATTAAATTGCTACACACCTGTAAAAGGCAATACCTACACGATCATCGAGTCATAGGGATGTTAATTGCGTCATCCCATCTCATTTTTGTACCGTGTTTTTTATTTTTAATATTTATTTTTTTTACTTATATTATCCGTTAATTTTATTATTTATGCTTACCTTTATTTTGACCTGTTTATTATTTTAATTAAATGTATCATTTTCAAATTTTTTATTGACTCAGGTTCGAGTCGATGGGTAAAATTGACACCCCGACCGTAATTGCGAGAGCCTTTTATAGTGGATCATTTTTTAATTTGTATTTTATCGAATTTAGACTCGATTAATATTTATTTATATGAATTCATATATGTGATTAGTTTTTCAAATTTGAATTTGAATGCGAATTTGAATTTAATAAATAAAACATGCTTCACGATTTGGAATTAGGATTTATTAATTAATTTGGTAAGCTAATTTAATATAATTATTGTATTGAAAATAAACTTCATCTAACATTAAAACTCACAACAAATTTAATTATTGCATTGAATTAAATTCCTAATTAAATCTCCAAAATCAAGTCCTTATAGTATTACTCATATTTTATAAGTGACGTGTCTGGTGAGTGAAAAAATTTTTAGTGCTTACATGACACAAAGTGACTGTGTCATATGGTATTCACATCCAATAAAAATTTATAATAACATTTATTTATTGGACTAATAACCTATTTTTTTTTTAAAAAAATTATGATAATTTCACAAATAACAATAATTAATTAAAAATATATAATATTTTTAAACTTATTCATCAAACTATGATAATTTTTAAAAGCGAAGTCAACAAACCTGTTTTTATTAAAAATGGGTCAAATAACCCCGCTTTTGAATAAAAAATAATATTTTATTATAAAAAAATTGTGGAGAAAATAATTGAAAAATGTGTTTATTAAACGTACTTTTATTTAAAAGCAGGGTAAGTGCACACTTTTGTTTACTAAAACACTTTTGTACTTTTTACCTGTTTTGTCAACATTTTTTTTACAATTAGATCTCTTTTTTTATTTAAAAAGCGGGATTATAAAGCCCATCTTTTAATAAAAGTGGAGTTGTCGACTCCATTCTTTAACAAAAGCGAACTTGTTCATTATGTTTTTAAAAAATATCGTAATTTGATAAATAAGTTCCAAAATATTATATTTTTAGTATATTTATTTTAAAAATTATACTCTAATAAATAACTCCAACTTAGACTCTATAGAAATTGATAAAAAAAAAAAAAATTTGATATTTAACAGACTCCTTTTACTTGATAATTTATAAATAAGAAATATTGATAAAATCTTACCCAGATGAGAATATAATACGATTAAAATGTCAAATCCGATTAATAAATGAGTTGGAATCAATTTAAACATCCCAAACCATCCTCGTCCAAGTATGAAGGTGGCAAAGCATTTGGAATTGGAAGGAAGCTTCAAAGTGAAAGCACCACTTTGCCCAACTTGCATTTCCAGCCACAAAATAAACCCCAAAAAGAAGGAAATAAAGAAATCAAAACAATGATTTTAGCCCAGAAAAGTTGGGCAACGTCTGAAAAAGTGAGGTGTGGTTAGAGAGAGAAAATAAGGAGGAATTTGGTGGGTGGCAAATGTAAAGAAAACTGCTTAAGTCAGCCGGATAATACGACTCTCTCCTTCTCTAAAAAGCGGAAAGATAGCGGTCAGCCGCCATCGAATAGATTTTTATCGGTAGAACCATAAGATTTTTAATTACATTAATTACTTTTTTTAAGAATGAATTTAATTAAAAGTAAATATTATGTATCCCAAATTTTTATCCCAAATGAAGGAAGACCATTAGATGAGTGGGTCCTATTAATTTTTTTAAATGGGACCCATTGATCTAATGGTCTCCCTTGATTTGGGATGAAAATTTAAATTGAAGATTTGTGATATATAGTATTGCTCTTAATTAAATTATTATAACGATTAATCATTAAATTGAACTCCAAAAATCAAACTTTAATTACCGAGAAGTTTGATCGGTACTGGACCACCCACTCGGTGGTCGGATAAAACGACTCTGTCCTCCTGTCCAGTAGACTTTTTTTCATGTTGCAAGTGAGAATCCAAAAGCGAAGAGAGAGAAAACAAAACTTTATCAAGTCCAAAAGAAAGAAGAAAAAAGTGGAAGGGAAAGGGAAAGAGAAGATCTCAACGCCACACAAACTTGTGGCTGAGAATTGCTTTTGGTCGATGACGTGGCGGCCCCACTTGGTTAAAACGGACGGATCATAAACGTAGAGTCGACGACGCCGAAATCAGAATACGAACACAACGCGACCCCCAGACCCAACACACACACACACTTTTTCACAGACTCCGTGTGTTGTCAGATCTCTCTGAGTCATACACAATCCCAAATCCTCCGAATTACTCTCTTTGTCTCTCAGTAATTTGTACCTTTTTGCCAAGTAAAGAACTTGGATAAGGGAAAGAACACAAATGTCGGAAGTCAAAGATCCAGCGATAAAGCTGTTTGGGAAGACGATTCCGTTACCAGAGATTTCGGCGACGGCGGCCGCCGAGTGCGGCGGAGCTCATTTAACTACATGTTCTGATTTTCCTGGTGATGATGGGCCTACTCAAGGCCATCCTTCTTCGCCCAATTCCTCGCATGATGAGGATACTATGAGCAGAGCTGGAGAAGAGCAAGACCCAGAGAAGGTATGGATTGGATTAGTAGTTTTTGATTTTCAGTACGACCCTTTATTTGGAATATAAAAAGAAATGATGGGTAGATCTTTGTTTTAAACGGTTAGAGCAGTTTGTTGACTTGGGGATTTTGGGGGACTAATTAGGGTTTTTGATGTGTAGGTTGTGCCAATATAACTTGGATTTTAAATGTTTTTTTATTTGGGATTAGAGTAATTTTTGCTATATTGTTCAAAGTTGGGATTCTCTGTCATGTTTTTGGAATTGCAGGTTTAGTTAGTTACCTATTCTAATTGTTCCTTTCAGATTCTTCTGTGATGGACTCTAATTTTTTCCACAATCACATGGCTTTCCTTATTAATTCACTTGTTTTGAGGTTCATGTTGATAAATAAGCAGTTAATTGAGTGAGCTTGGTTAAGAAGGGCCAGTCCATTTGTAGATATAGGCCTGCTTGACAATCTCTTCAATTGCTGCTGTGTAACTTTTAATAATGGGTGCTTCGAAGATCGTATTCATACTAATGTTATCCATTTGACTTAAAATAGTTTTTTCCTTTTTTTTTTTTTTTGTGAAGCCTGATTTACCTTATTGATCTGTGGATGATGAAGCTTTCTGCTGGTAATACCCCTTTGTTGTCATTCAACTTTAGGTAAATACTGTTCAAGATTGAAGTCATGTGCCTTATGCTAGAAATTGATATTTTCTAATTGAAATCGATGGATAAATTGATCAACTAGATGCACCTTTCACCTGGTAATTGTTATGTTTAATGATAGTGTAAGTCTCTGTACACTTATTTTCCTTGTATGAGCATGGGCTTCTTGTTTCTGTTAGTCCTGTTTGTTTCACACACTGTGGAAGTGGTGAGTTGATCGTTGGTGCTTCTTGTTACGTTGCTGTTCCCTATTCCTTTCTTTTATTTTGGTATCGTGTTCTTGGTTGTGGAGAAGAAGTGTTGAAGGACATAGACTCGGAATTCCGTAACGGCCACCAAACCGTACTTGTATACAGAATATGGTTTTTGTTTCGTTTTGGTAGGTTCTTGATGATCAAATGGACAGTTCGTGTGCTTTGTTGACATAGTTTGAGTTTCTGTTTCAGCATAATGCCATGAGGAATATGATTGACCTGATTATTACCGACATTTTCTTGACTCACACAATGTAATGCTGTATCTGTTAAGTCTGATGAAAGTAGTGGACTATCCTGTGATATGTCTTCCGAATTTGACCCAATAATAATTTCAGATCATTTGCTACATGCTAATAGTGATGTTCAGATTTGGCAAGAATTTAGTTCCAACCAATTGATTTGTGATACTCTTTGAAAATTATGATAAATGCAGGATCAGCCGGAAGGGAAACTTATTGATCCTAAAGATGAGGGTGGAACGCAACCTTTGACTTCAGAGCAGTTACCAGATAGAAATGCAACTTCAGCAACAAACAAGAACTCAGAAATACCAGCTTCTGATGATGATGCGACTGTGAAAAGTATGGAGACTGGAGAAGAACAGAATGAGACAAGTAACTCACAAGAGAAGACCCTAAAGAAACCAGACAAAATACTTCCATGCCCCCGCTGCAATAGCATGGACACCAAGTTCTGTTATTACAATAATTACAATGTCAACCAACCCCGGCACTTCTGCAAGAACTGCCAGAGATACTGGACAGCTGGTGGAACCATGAGGAATGTGCCTGTTGGTGCTGGTCGCCGGAAGAACAAACACGCAGCCTCCCACTACCGTCACATAAGCGTCTCAGAAGCTCTTCAGAATCCCCGAGCAGATATTCCAAATGGACTTCACCACCCTACTCTGCAACCCAATGGCACTGTCCTTGCCTTTGGATCAGATACACCCCTTTGTGAGTCAATGGCTTCAGTTTTGAATATTGCTGAAAAAACAGTGCGGAACTGCTCACAAAATGTGTTTCATAAATCAACAGAACTAAGAATTCCAGTTTCTTATGCAGTTGGGGAAAATGGTGAAGATCACTCCAGTGGATCTTCAGTCACTGCTGCAAGTTCAATGGATGAGGTTGGTAAAACTGTGCTGCCCGACCCAATGATGCCGAACTGTCATAGCTTTCCACCTCAGGGACCATGTTTTTCTGGGCCTCCTTGGCCTTACCCATGGAATTCAGCTCAGTGGAGCTCTCCAGTATCCTCGCCTGCTTTCTACCCTGCTGGCTTTCCTATGCCATTCTACCCTGCAGCACCTTATTGGGGTTGTACTGTGCCAGGAACTTGGAACCTCACTTGGGTCACCCAGCCTCCTATGTCTCAAAACCACATAGCCCCTCCGCCAGGGCCCAATTCTCTATCCTTGGGGAAGCATTCAAGGGAATACGACACGCTTAAATCAACCAACGAACAGAAAGAAGGGCCACAAAAAGAGAGTGATCCTGAGAAGTGCCTTTGGGTTCCAAAAACTTTGAGGATTGAGGACCCTGGAGAAGCTGCAAGGAGCTCTATATGGGCGACACTGGGGATTAAACATGATACAGCAGATTCTATTCGCGGAGGAGGTCTCTTTAAGGCTTTCCAATCAAAGGGCGACGAAAAGAATCACACAGAAACCTCTACGGTATTACAAGCCAATCCAGCAGCATTGTCCCGATCACTAGACTTTCATGAGAGCTCATAAGTGGATGGCTGGATAGCTTTGTGAATGATACATAATGGTGGCAACAGAAGCACAAGGACTTTTTAGTTCATGTGAATTTGCTCTGAATTTTAATGTCATATTGTGACTTCACCAGGCCTGATTAGCCAGCCTCTCTTTAGAAGAATCAGTTCTTAATGGACCAACTGGGAAGAGCAGACAAGAGACTCCTGTTTGCTGATAGAAAAGAAACTCCTGTGACATAAATCTCAAGAGAAGGGAGATAGAATACGTTGGCTGAGGTAACAACTGATTTCTACTTGTCTTTGGGTGGAAGTTCAAATAGCTTCTTTTTGATCTCAATTAGATGTTACGCTGAGTTCTTAGTGCATGTACATATTCCTATTTGAAGTAGTAAGAGCATAAACAGATTCCCATATGCAGTAAAATAAATTTGGGAATAAAACTCAAGCATTTCTCCTTGAACGCATACTTTTCAGAAGAGCACTCTTTTTTCGGTAAGTTTGTCGTAGGAGAAACTAAAATTCGGTGGGAATTCGAACCCATACCAGTTAAATTAAAACTTGTGTTTCGGTGGGGATTTAAATTCACACCAGAGACTTGGATAAGGTTCTTTTAAGCAACTGAGATTTGTCCTACCAATCAATCACGTTTTTTTTTGTTTAAGGGATTTGAACTCTTGACTTCAAAAAGATAAAATCTACACAAGACAAGACGTACCATTGGATCAAAATTTCATTCGAAGATACACTTGATTTTCCCTCCCCCAAAAAAATAAAAAAAATAAAAAGATAGATTTGATTTTATGTCGACAGGCTATGCACTTGTGCCTTTTGAGTGCCAAAGAATTCAAACAACTAGCACTAAAAGGTGGATGTGACTGTCAAAGTTTCAGTTTCTTTATGCGTTCTCTTTTTCCTTTCTTTTCATTGGTAGGTAAGAAATAGGGACTTCTTAAATTTCACCGTCGGATCATGTGGATTTCCTTTGAATGACCTGTTGCTTTGATGGTGATTCCTATGTTATTGGTGACAGAACATTATTAGCTGCAAAACTACGTGTAACTTGGGCGGGTTGAAAAGTCAGTCTTAGCCTACTTAATCCGAGGTACTTAACTCGAGTAGTGTCCGAGTTTAATTCGGGCGAGTTCGGGTTGAATTCAGACTAATTTCGGATTAAAAATCAGATTGAGTTCGGATTACTTAATTCAGGTTGATAAAAGGGATAGAAGTGACGAGTGAGAGAGAGAGGCTGAGAGCCTGAGACGAGACTCAAACGAGTGAGAGAGGGATACTGCTAGTTTGAGACTAGATGAAAAATGAGTGAGAGAGAGATCTGAGAGTGATGGAGGCGCAGAGGGTGAATACTTGAAGTGAAATGAAAGTCTGGACTCTAAAGAGTGAAGATAAATATTAACCCTAATTAAATATATTTATATATTTATGTATATTCGGGTTGAACCCGACAACTTGAGGCTTCAACCCGAGACTTGTCCGGATTGGATTTTTTTGCCCAAATTTTTTTTTTTTTGAGTTGGGTTCGGGTTGAATTCGGGATAGCCCCGCCGAAGTTGCACTCCTATCTTAAACCCTTGTTCAGGTCTGTGTTCTACATACACTTGACCTTGCCCTGCAGGTTTTTACTATTCTTCAAGTGAGGTATCATACAAAAAATTATAACTCGATAAGATTTAATTTCAACTTTTTTGGGTTAAGATAACTTACTATTCAATGAAATTTAGTTACAACCAAAAAGAACGTTACCATAAACAATCCCATTTCATGATAACTTGATTAGGTTTAGCGTTGATGTCGCCTCCATTAGGTAGTAAGCTTGGTACTGTATAGAAAAAACTGTTGAATACTTTAGTCACATCCTACCTTGCATTTTTCAACAACTAACAGTCCCTCCACCAAATGCATACTCAAAATCTTGCATTATCAGCAACCAACAGTCCCTTCACCAAATCCATACTCAAAATAAGCAAATATTATCACTAAGCCGAAAAATAAATTAGAGTTAGTGGTTGCATGAAATGTGTGCCTCACATAATCAAATTGTCATTAGGATCAATCTTACTTAGATTGCCACAATATTAAATTTGGACTTTTTTTGGAGGTTCTTTATTGAAATAGAAAATACAGATAAATCCTCAAACTTGGTAGTCTAGAGTCAACTCTTTATAACTATGGATAGTTAAAGTGGTAACAATGACGAGTTGTAAATTCAGATGTCTTGAATTCGAATCTTAACAATCTTATGGAGCCCGACCATAAGAAATTTATCCCTCATGAATACTCTAATCTCGATGTGAATGAACTATATTTTACCAGACCAAGTAGGAGATTAATCGAGATACACATAAGTAAATTGGTCCGGACATCCCTGATCGTTGAACAAAAAAAAAAGTCAAATTCTTTATATTGTCATAGTTAAGACCATGAATTTAAGTTATATAAGTAATCCAAACCATCGCTGGTTCATACAGATGGTTAGGTATTTACCTTTAAACTAGTAGGTTTGAGATTGGAACTGACATAAAATATGTCATAAAAAAGAATATTTTTAAGGTGCACTTGATAAGCCCAAGATATCATTACGTAGTAAAGGCTCTGTCTAGTTATAGGATGCTGTGTGAGTTGAAAATTGGGTGTTAGTTTTTTTTTTTTTTTTAAGTGTAAGGGTTAGAGATATCTGAATCAGTTTATGTACATTTTAATTAATTTTTTTCTCAATTCAATTAAAGACAAACTATCCACATTAGAATAAGGTTAGCTGTCTGAAAAAGAAAGGTCGGGGGTATCACTTTGCCAACAAAACAAGCTTCCAAGTGATTTTCTTTTTGGCTTTGCTAGTGGGAGAAGACCTATCTTATATATATATATATATATATTATTACATGTACTCCACTTCATAGTGTAGTATGACATGCCTAAATCTAATCCCAAGACACCCAATACAAGGAAGGAAAGAAACATTAAACTACTTTATGTCAGATCCAAGGTGACAAGTGGTGCTTGCTGCTTCCCTTCCAAAGCATAAGTAGAGTTCGCATTTGAACCAGTTTTCTTAATCAATTCCCTGTAATGATGTAAAGAATGATTAGCAAATTTATTTTTTTAAATAAGAAATTTGATCGATAATTTTATTTCAAATAACATTATTATTTTAAACTTGCTAAAATTAATGAGTTCTCTCCCTTACTCAAAAAGAGAAGTGCTAATAAAGGAAACAAACTGGACTTATTCCTCGCTCAAAAAAAAAAAAAAAAGGGTTATTTGCATGTGTCTTCATTGTTTATTGAAATGATAACGAGAAGGATAAAGATGACCTGCTAAAAGAATTAGGGAGCCTTCCACCTCTACAGTTTCTTTAATTATAAATGTCAAACCTAAAGTTAGGTTTGTAGGCACACACAAGGTGGGTGAATGATAACTAATCATACCCAAAAACTCAAGATCAACAAGGCAATATCTTTTTCTTAGGTCTTTGTTCTTCCACAATTTTTCATCTTTATTATTATTTTTTTTAGTTTAATGATCAGAGATGTCTAAATTAGTTTACGCACACCTCGATTAATTTTTTCTCCGGTCTGATGAAAAGTACACCATCCACGCCGAGACTTAAAGTATTTATGATAAATAAATCTCTCATGCCTATCTCCAATAAAATTATTTAGTTTCGAATTCAGAATATCTAAATTTACCGCCAAATTTTATATTTATTTATTATGCATTATGAGAAAAAAACCGTTTTAACATACAGTAAATGTTGTGTCTACCAAACTTTGTATATCCCACATTAATGGTCATTAGATAGTTAGCGAAAGTTTGTAAGATTTATTGATCTCACAATTCACATTAATTTGGTATAAAATATTTGGTGAAAATTTTAGTCCATGTATTATCCGCAGATAATTAGCTCATATAAAGTAGGCCGGTTTAACATATATAGAAAAAAACCGGTCTCAAACCACATCAATCAAACCGGTTTCCCGTCCAGAGGCTGCCTGTATAAAGACGGATGCCCACTATCTCTTTCTAGTATTATCGTCACTGCCGCAATCAACTTTTCAAGAAATATTATAAAAATTAGATCTGAGGCCATGGCGGTTTATTAGAAACTGCAAAAAAATCTCAGGATTCTACTTCGCTTCGGGTCGTCTCTACTGTTTGATAACATCTCTCATACAAATCTGAGAACAAACCCCATTTCCAAGAATCGAAAAAGAAATCATGGGTCGGTCTCGTTTTCTCGCGGTTTTGGTTCTATCGACTCTTCTGATTCTCTCGTCCTCTCATGGTGATGTGATTATTATTATGAGTATTTTTCTTAAATATTTTCTCACGGCTGGGTCTTCTTTTTGTTTTCTTTACAAGAATCGTTTTCTTTTTGATTGTTTGATTTCGTAGGATTTGGGAGAGAATTGATGGAAACTTCTGGGGGTGGAGAAAGTGCTACTACTGCTCTATTGGAGGTTTTCAGTTTTCATTTTGGTGTTTTTTTGAATTGACAAGTTTTAATTAATTGGGCAAGAATGTTAATATCTGTTTGTTTCTCAGGAAAATGCAGGAGGAGAATCAAGGGAGATGATTGAGGTGTTGGATTATGGTGATCCTGGGGCAAACACTAACCCAAAATCTGGATTACTGCCTCCTCCTTCACCACACCGCTAAGTCTGATTATTCCACGTCTAATTTGAAGGTTGCTCTCTTACATAAATCATGTTCTTATCTATTTCTGTAAGGGTAGTCTATCGCTTGAAACTTTAGTCACTTTTTAAGGGGTTTTTCTTCTTCTTCTTCTTTTTTTTCCCTATATTTTGGCTGGTGTTCATGTAATATCATATGGAGATAATTGCAAGATCAACTTTGTTTAACATGTGTCATCATAAATTAGTCAAATCACACTTTTCACCATCAAAGTTTCTCACAATTGGCACTCTAATCTCTGATGTAAGAGATGAGTTGAAAATTCAAATATCTTGAATTTAAAACTTGACAATTTATTTGGGATTAGGTTATGAAGGATTTATTCATCATAAATTTTTTATTTTTAGGATGTATGACTTGTTTTTAACTGAACTAGAGAAGTGATTAGTCGAAATGCGTGTAAGTTAGTCCCAAACACACCTGAGTGCAATACCAAAACAAAAATAGGTAGAATTTAAACCCAAACTTAATTCAGTAGATATAAAGATGAGCTATAAATCTAGTATATCTTCTTAAGGAACTGATTATGAAAGGTTTATTCTTCATAAATTTTTATTTTTGAGGTGAATGACCTGTGTTTGACCAAATCAGTGTAAGCTAACCTATTCACACCTGCTCTCAATAGCCACAAAAAAAAAAAAAATAGACAAAATTTTGAAATAAGTGCAAACTGCAAGGAGCTCAACATCGAAGACACGGGGCGTGTTTGGTTTGCGTTTCGAAAACTGTTTTTTGTTCTCAAAATTTCAAAAACACCAAAAACCTGTTTGTTTAGCTTTTTTGTTCTCCAAATTTTAGAAAATTTTGAGAATTGAGATGTGATTTTAGAGAACAACAAAATAATGTTTTCTGAGTTTTCAGGGTAAAATAGAAAACAAGGAAAACAGTCCCTCCTCTTTAATGAGGTCTACCCATCAAACTTCCTTAGCAACAAAATGCATTTTTTTTTGGTTGAAGTATAAACGCCCTGCATCTTTCTCCATCTCCACACTCTCTCTTTCTCTTTCACTTTCTCTTTCTCTTTCTCTCTCTCTCTCTCTCTCTGTGCAACGACACAATCCAGACGAAAACACAGACCATTTCAAGAACTCCAGCGTCTTCTCCGGCTTCTTCTCCGGCGTCTTCTCCATCCTTTCCAATGTCTTTTTTTTTCCCTACATCTGGGTTCAAAACACTGGTGTGGTTCTCGGTTTTGGGTGGTGGTTGTGGGTTTCGGTGGTGGTGGGTTTTGGGTGGTTGTGGGTTTTCGATTTGGGTGGTTCACGGTGGTGATTGTGGTTTTGGATGGTGATTGTGGTTTTGGGTGGTGGTTGTGGGTTTCGGTGGTTATGGGTTTTCGATTTGGGTGGTTCACGGTGGTGGTTCTCGATTTGGGTGGCTCACGGTGGTGGTTGTGGGTGTTGGGTGGTGGTTCTGGGTTCGGTGGTCGTGGGTTTCGGTGGTGGTTCTGGGTTCGGTGGTTGTGGGTTTCGGTGGTGATTCGATGGTGGTTTTTTGGGTGGTTCAGTGGTGGTTTTTTTGGGTGGTTCTGGTTGGTTTTGGGTGGTTCGGTGGTGGTTGTTTTCAGTGGTTTTGGGTTTTTTTGGAGGTTCGGTGGTGGTGTTTTTGGGTGGTTGTGGGTTCTTGTGTGGTGAAAGAGAGAGACAGAGAGTTGAAGAGAGAGAGACAGAGAGTTGAAGGGAGAAGTGGGAATTGTGGATTATTATCCAAACAAGTTTTATAATTTTTGTTCTTTAAAACTATTTTTAAAAATATATAACCAAACAGGTTTTGTAATCTAAAAATTTTTAAAAACACTTTCTTAAAACTCTTCCCAAAAATAGTTTTCAGAAACTATTTTTTGAGATGTAAACCAAACAGGCCCACGGTTTGCGGCCCCGAATTCTCTGACCGAGCTGCAGAAATCAAAGACATTGGGTCTGTCTTTGATTTCAAGTCTGGACTTGGCCCATTAAGTTAGTAGGTAGTTGGGACCTATTGACCACTAACCAATATTCAATCTTATTCATCACTCAGAAATTGTGAATGAAATTTACATGTTTGCCCTTGTCATCACCAAATCGACAAAGATAAGGAGCATCAGAGCATCTCCAACAAGGCTATCTAAAATAGCTACTCAAAATATATTAAAATATTGTATTATCTACTTTAGTTAACCACTTTTTCAAAGTCACTCCAACAACGCTATCTATTTTAGCTATCCACTTCAACTAACTTTAACTAACTTTCAATAATAAAATCTAAAATACTATATAGTATGACATGTCATCACCATATTGATGACATCACATTTTGATGTGTTACGCCACGTCATCCAAATTTTAATTTTTTTATTTTTATTAATAACGATCATATTTACAACGGTCACGAAATTCAAAACTTCCCTTCAAAACTTTAGACTCAATTGTTTTTAACAAGCCAAGTAATTTATCAGTCACAAATCACATACCAAAGTCCATAACAACAAAAACCCAACAAAAATTCATAAATCTGTAAAATTATGATAGGCTAAAAATAACAAATCTAATACACAATCCAATACACAATCTAATCTAATACACAAATCACAATCCAATACACAATCTAATCCAAATACCCAAATCTAATACACAAATCCAAATACACAATCTAATACACAATCCAAATACACAATCTAATACACAATCTGGTTCTTAGAATTCCAAATACCCAAATCTAATACATAATCCAAATACCCAACATACCCAAATCTCAGTCGGTTGCTTCAGACGATGGAGCCAGTCGGTAGAGCCAGTGGAGCCAGACGGTGGACCTTTTCGTGTCTCAGCCTTCTCGGTGAAGCTTCAGACAGTGGAATTACTGGGTGGAGACAGTGGAGCCAGTCGGTGGAGACAGTGGATCCAGACGGTGAAGCAAACCCTTTCGCAAATCTGAAGCAGCAAATATGAAGGCTCTCGATGAAGCTTCAGACGGTGGAATTACTGGGTGGAGACAGTGGAGCCAGTCGGTGGAGACAGTGGATCCAGACGGTGAAGCTTCAATGATCTTCGGTGGACCTGCGATGGAGGCTCTGTGCTGTGGAGCTTCAGTGAGACGAAGAGAGTGAAGAGAGGTGAGGGAGGCAGAGAGTCTGGCGAGCTGAATGGGCTAGCTTGCTGTGGCGAGGGAAATGAGGGCTATGAGAAATAGATAGCCAATTAGCTAGCCTGTTGGAGTGGATTTTTAGGGATAAGCTATCTAAAATAGCTAAAGGGGAGGGCTTATTAAGTCTCTTGGAGATGCTCTTAGGCATTCGAACAAAGAAGAAAAGGAACATTAGATATGTGTTCCACTCGGGTGGGTAACATCCACTCCATGCCCAACCTTGGGACACAATGACTTGTATTTAGTCCTCAAGTAGGCTTGTTAATGTATCAAATAGGATTTTATGACGAATGTTGTTTTTATAATCTATATCCGAAAATAATAAAAAAAATTAGATATCTGATTTAACTTTGCAGTCTAACCTAAATAACTTAATCAGAGTTGATTTCAACAAATTATATTAACGATAAACCCAATGTTATCAAATATTTTTAGCTCGGATTAAACTCGGATGTGATATCATAAATTAAAATTCTAACCAAATGAATGCATGACAGATCTATCTTCAAGACAACGAAATATGTAAATATGTTAGTACATATCAGAGATCATGGCCACTCCACCTTGGACAAATGAAGTTGTATAAACATATTGAAATGAAGTGGTATAAACATATTGAACTTCATATTGGGCTTGTTTGAAGTTAACTTAAATATGTAGTTTTTAAAGGTTTTGAAGTAAAATAAGTCAGGTATGTTTGAACCTTAATTTTTTTACTAGCTTAAGAAGTAGTTTTTTGGACCAAAAAAAACTTATTTAGGCTGATTCAAAAAATTGATTTTATGAGGGCTTTTTTTTTTTAAATTTTGTTGCGGGTCTTACATAACTTTTTAGTTTATTATATTCATAAAATATTATTAGTGATGTAAAAAATTTAAAATTCCTATTTTAGGAACTATTATGTATAATTTATATATACATATAATTATTTTTTATTTTGACACAAAGAGCCAAATATTTTAAAAAGTCACTTCAAACGAAGTTTTTCAATTTTTTAAAGAACATCCCAAACAATTTTGAAAGACTATTTTAACTCGGATTTTTTGCGAAACTTTTAAAAGTGCAACTTTTCAACTAAATAACCAGTTCCAAATAATCTCATTGTCTTAATACTCATTTGTGGGCCTCACACAAGTGGCACGACTACTCGTGTGAGTCACTATAAAAAATTGGGAAAATTTCAGTCACACCCCTCCTAGTTTACTATATTTTTAAGAACACCTCTTATATTATCAAAAACATTACTGACACCCCTTCTAGTTTATATTTAAACATCACTAACACCTCTTACTATTAAACTACCATTTCTAACAAAAAAAAATAATCTAAAATACTAAAAATGCCCCTACATAAAGCTCAAGTAATTTTTCTACATAAAATTTTATTAAAATTCGAGCCGATTAAAATTTATTTTTCTACGTATTAAAATTTGAACCAATTAAAATTCAATTGAAGCTAAATAAATTTCATTTTTTTTAACGTATTAAAATTCGAGCCTATTAAAATTTATTTTTTACATATTAAAATTTGAGTTGATTTGAACTCTACCCGAATTGTTAGCGCCAATTAAAATTCGCTTTCGAGTCGATTAAAATTTATATTTTTTTACTTATTAAAATTTGTGTCAATTAAAATTCGATTTATTAAAATTTGAGTCAATTAAAATTTATATTTTTTATGTATTAAAATTTGGGCTGATTAAAATTCAATACGAGTTGATTAAAATTTGATTTGAGTCGATTAAAAATAATTTTTATTTGGCTCAGATAGAATTTTAATTAGCCCAAATTTTCATACGTAAAAAATATAATTTTTAATTGACTCAAAGTTTAATATGTAATAAAATAAATTTTAATTAGTTCGAATCGAATTTTAATTTACTCAAATTTTAATACGTCAAAAAAATTAGAAAACAGAGGTTTCATTGAAGATATGCTTATCTAGAGGGAGTCTCATTGAAGATATACTTACCTAGAGGGGGTGTGAATGAAGTTTGTCCTCAAATATATCATGGGCAATTTAGTAAAATTGCATTATAGTTAATATTTTTAATCTGACAGGGGTGTCATTGAAGATTCAGAAAATAGAGGGAGTGTCTTTGAAGATATGGTAAACTAGAGGGGGTGTGGTTGAAATTTTTCCTAAAAAATTAAGATTGGGAAGAGGGTGTAGGGGAGAGATTTATCTGAGGCCTTGAAAAGTCTTCTTTCTCACTTTTAAAATTTTTAAGAATTTTGAATTATTAAAATTTTTCATTCTCCAATCATATTCTACCAAATTCTTCTAATAACTACCCTAAATAACTACTAGTAAACTCCCTCTAACAACCACTTATTTTAATTTTTTAAACATCAAATTTTGTAATCTAATAATTCCTATAATATTTTTATTAACTTATAAAAGAATGAGTGGGAGAGAGTAATAGGTAAAAAAATGGATGGGAGGAGAAGGGGATAGTTCGTGTATCACACGGACACTAGTACTGTATGTGTGAAACAATCAATTTGTTAAGGAGAGAAGTTGAGAAACCTTCCTCCAAGTTTTCTAATTTTTAAAAATTTTGAATTATTAAATTTTTTATCCTCCAATCGCATTCTACTGATTTCTTTCAATAACTACTCATAAATTCCCTCTAATAAACACTTATTCAAATTTTTTTAGACATTAAATTTTATAATAAGATAATTTGTACGATATTTTTGTAAACTTATAAAAGAATTAGTAATTGCCCGTGACTAAAGGCACTACGTTACTCATAAAAATTTGTAAATATTTTTTCATAAATAAATGCAATATATATATAGTACAATTTCAACAATACAACGACCAAATTGATATTATTCAACCTGTATGCAGAACATATAAAATCAAACATTTATATAACAAAAGTCACGTTACAATTACTGCAACATATAAATTCAAAAATCTGAGAAAATATAATTATTATTGCTAAAACATCCACAATTTTAATATTTTAATAAAATTTATCTCAAATTTCAAAAAAATATAACTATTTATTTTTCTATAGGTTTCTACTTAAAATTCATAACATATCTCCATACCATTTTTTCAATGTGAGTTTGTGTAACTTTTGTGAGAAAAACATACAAAAGTTTTACGTGAATTCTCGTAAATATAAAAAATTTTGTTGATAAATTAAAATCGGTTTCTATTTGAGTTCAACTTAAATATTCGTAAAATTCAATCGAATTTAAGTTTTGGTGGGGCTATTCTCACCCCACAAATCTCCATTCTTACCCCATTTAATTTTTCATTATCAAACTATTAATTTCATCCCTTCTATACCCACTACATTAGTAACTAAGTCCACCTTATGCTACATACACCCCATTTAATATGTAAACTCACCTTATATTTTGTAATTATTAGGGTTTCATTCTATATTTTATCTCATGCACTCACATAAATACTTTTTCAATATTAATTTTTCCATTGAGATACATGTTAATATTACTTCCAATTTAATTATATATTTGATTTCTTGTTTGTTGTATAGATTTTCATTATGCTTGGTATATTTTGATATGTCTGTCAAGTTTAATAATTTTTTATT